>CM022665.1:10686475-10793975 GCA_012295275.1 Chrysomallon squamiferum
TTCTTTCTTACTACTGCTAATGCTACTATTACTACTTTATTATTATTATTGAAACTGTTATTATTATTATTATTATCGCTTCTTCTTCAATATCATCACCAGCAGGATCACCATCATCACTATCATTATCATACAAGTTGTATCAGGGATTTAAATGTTTTTTTATTCATGGAAGTCCTTTTACTTATATAATGAAAAACATGTTATTTATTATGAATTTCGAGAAAAAAAAAAGAAAAAGCAAATTAAAAACAGGATAAAAGGTAAACCAGTAAACATCTTCTTTGGTGCAGATACGTAAATCAACAAAATAAATAAAAGACAACTACTACTACTACTAAAACCACAGCTTCTACAACTACACTACTATATCCACTTATATAGGGCCTACCTTATATTCATGTCTATCTAGAATTAACATCAACAAAAACGATGGCGCTTTAGATATAACTGTAATTTCATTACGATTTTCACTTGTATGAATAATATTTATTATTTAAAAAAAATTTAAAATAATAAAAAACATCTAAGCCTGTTCATTTAACTACGCATCAGGGCATTTAAAATATCATAGATGTTATTATTCTAGTTTCATGTATTTGATTGTCATTTTATCGTAATCAGTAGTAATAGAAAATTTAGTACGGAATAATAACAGCAAAAACAACCATAAATAAATAAATAAATAAAATATATAAAAGTAATTTTTGAATGATATATTTTTGAAACTGTCATTATAATATCAACATGAAAATAAAAGGGACATTTAGTGCGGGAAATAAACCTTTTAAAATAACGATAACAACGAAATAAATAAATAAATAAATAAAACAATGTATGTTCAAAAGGTTATTAATAATTTTTCAGTGATATATTTTAAAAACTTATTATAATTATCAAGAAATAAGAAGGCTGCGTTATAACTAAGACATATATATACGGAACACACACACACACACACACACACACACACACACACACACAAAGGAAGTCCCCAAAAGTGGCAGCAAAATACTTCTCTCATATTTTATTATTATTATTATTATTATTACTACTACTACTACTGCTGCTACTACT
Organism: Chrysomallon squamiferum; assembly: GCA_012295275.1. Taxonomy (NCBI): domain Eukaryota; kingdom Metazoa; phylum Mollusca; class Gastropoda; order Neomphalida; family Peltospiridae; genus Chrysomallon; species Chrysomallon squamiferum. The sequence continues at coordinate 10,687,553 of CM022665.1, forward strand.
ACTACTACTACTACTGTTGTTGTTATTGTTGTTATCCAGCCAGACTAAAACAAACAAAAACATTAAAAAATAAATAAAAAATATATATATATATATATATATATATATATTTGTATGCGTAACGCATACATTTATGTTTAAAGTTACTCTTTACAACTTACAGACAAAGCTCGTGTATATTCACATATTTCTATACATCTGACCAGTGAATTTGCTAAATCATTTGCCTGAACTGCAGATATCAAATGAAAAATGAGATAAATCTCCGTCGTACTAAACTTTAATCAACGTGGTAATAATGTCCCGTTATCTGTCGGCAATTCCTGTGTTGTTGAGACAGAGTCGACCATTACCGTAAATATAATCCTTTCTTCTCTCAACCAACTTACAGTAATAAACACTGGCTGTAGGCGAACGAATGATACATCCAATGCAGTCTAAAAGGTAGACATGGTTAGTGCAAATATTTGATTGATATATTTCTATTTAGTTTCACTGGAGATGATGTTATGTAATATATTGTGCTAGGGCGTGTGTGTGTGTATATATTTATTTGTTTATGCTTTTTTTTTTTTTTTTATTATTTTGAATTTATTTTATTTTATTTTATTTTATTAATTTATTTACTTGTAATATATTTATTTAAATTTCATTGAATATTCATTATGTTATTGTTAATTGTTTATTTTATATTACTATATATTGTCATTTTAAGAAAATTATTTTATATGTGAAATAATATATTTGATGTTCATAGTTGTGGCTCATGAATCATGTCTGATATATTTTTTTAAATTATATTAAAATTGTAATTATCGTTATTTCGTGTATTTTTCATCAACATCGTTGTTGTCATCATTAGCATCGTCACTATCAGTATCATTAACATCACAATCAATATCATTATCATCCCTATCAATATCTTTATCATCATTATCATTAACATTATCATCAAAATCTTCATTATCATCAATATCATCGTCACCATCATCAAAATCATCATCATTATCAATAACATTATCAAGATCATCATTATCATTATGAACATCATTAACATTATTAAATATAATTACAGATGATGGTTTTGAATCATGCTGTGATATTTCTCTTATGTTTTTTACTTGATGTCGCTGTGGTTGCTTCCTCTCTTCAACATTTTGCTGGCGGATGTTTAACTTACAGATTTCTTGAAACATCACAGTCTAATTTTAAGGTAAATAAATATATAATACATTACAAAAAGACAGACAGACAGACAGACAGACTTATAGATATATATATATATAAATAGATAGTTAGGATTGTATATGAATTGTATGTTTGACACTAAATGTTGAGAGAGAGAGAGAGAGAGAGAGAGAGAGAGAGAGAGAGAGAGAGAGAGAGAGAGAGAGATGAGAATTTTCTTCATTCTGTAAAATAATAAAATAATATTTTACTAAGAAGAGATGAATGACAGTTAAAACACTAACTAAAACTTAAGGTTTCTGTCTTGTTCATTTTAAATCGTAGATTCAAATAACAGCCACAACGACGTGGAATCTGACAGAGGGGCCGTGCGGGCCAACGTGTTCCACAACGAACATCGGACAAAGTACAGAGAAGAGCAGAAAAAAGGCCATCGCCGATTCGGGCGATGAAATGTACTTTGGTAACTGGACTGCGGAAATCAAAGGTTACAACAGGAGAATGACGGTTTATAGATCTCTGCTGAATAAAACAAAAACCAGAATGACGAGTCGCGTTAGTGGTGTTAATAAAATACAACACTGGGAACAAGAAGTCGCTTATCTGGTGCTGGACATCGACAGAAATTGCAAAGAAACGGATATCAGGTTTTTCTCCAGAACCGTTTATAAGAAAGAATGAGCAGCTAGGTTACAAATAACAAATCTTGTTATTACTACTATTATTCCTGTTTTTTTTTTTTTTTTTTTTATTATTATTAATTATTATTAGGATTCTTAAAATAATAAATAAAATAAAATAAAATAAAATAAATAATAAAAATAATAACAATAACAACAACAATAACAACAACAATAATTATAACAACAACAACAACAACAACAACAACAACAACAATAATAATAATAATAATAAAAATAACATTATTATGGTTATGCTGCATACACTTGTGTTTTATTTATTTATTTATTTATTTGTTTATTAAAGCATTGACGGCAAACACTGGCGGCCGTTAGACTATGAACCAGCTGCTAGTAAAAAAGGATATCACTTGCAAGTCTCAGTGAAACCACTAATACGAAGTGATACAGGAAAACCAAACAACAGTCCATTAGTCCTGTTCAGACCCGTTTATAAGTAAGTCTGTTGAATTAACTGTAAGATCACCATTTGAAAATTCAAAAGAACTTTTATTTATTAACTTTATTTTCCTAACTTCTGAAGCTTTAAAAAAATAATAATAATAATATCTCATATACTGTACTGTATGCTAATCGTTCACGCTTACTCTACATGTTTATGAGTACTAGTCATAGGGTTTTTTTTCTTTTTTTCTTTTCTTCACCACTGACACCTTTTGTATCGGTGTTAATGTCGCAAATGTCCTCCTCTTGCACTACTTGCTGGTCGGTGAGGAGACATATTTAATATTAAAATAGCAGGAAAAAAAAGAAAAAAAGAGTAATATCTGTACCGCTAAAGCATGCATCAATAAACGTAAATTAGCTGCGGCCATGCAGACTGATGACCTCCAGGTTCAAATCAATGTCCTGATCGGGGCCGCAAAATGGCGGATTAGCGAGGTCCATCCTGTATTTCTGAAATCCCGTATCCGCTAACGCAGTTTCCCGAAATACGAACTTAAAAGAATTGTATTTTTGTAGTACATCATTTACCAATCGAATAAATACTAATAAATAGTTCATCTCACAATTATAAACTGTTTGGTTGGTCATAAGAGGGGATTTTTTTTTTTTTTTTTTTTTTTTTTTATTAATTAATAAGTTACGTTTTGGTTACAGGGTGAGTCTGAACAGGAAAACAAGAATTAGACTGGCCACAGCAGACCCGGATGGTGACACAGTGAAATGCAGGTACGCCAGATTTGTTCAAGCCGGCTACCTTGACGCACACACTAACATCTCCGTCAGCGAGGTAAGATGGGATGAATGAAAGAAAGACTAATGAAGGATATTTAAGAATGAATGAATAAACGAAAGAACGAATTAATGAATGAATGAAAAAAACATTAAAGTGAACGGATGAATGAATGAATGAAAGAAAGATGGAAAATGTAAATGAAAGTGAAGGAATGAATGAAGGAAGAGAGAAAGTAAGGAAGGAAAAAGGAAAGGAAGATATATTTGTTTAACAAAAATATCTGACTTCAAATAATATACATAATCCACGATGGATGTTTCATCAATTTGATTCTTTGTAAAAATTAAGTCAGAATTTGTTCAGTTTTAAAAACTCATAAGATTTTTGGTTATTTGGTAGAACTGTGAAATTACGTTCGAGCCCTACATTGGTGAAAACAGTAGCACGTACGCTTACAAACATCGTGGTTGGGGAGCGATTCCAGTGACAGTGTCAGATTTCAGTAAAAAGACAATACAACTTACACGGGAAGGAAAAAGTATACAAGTTGGCAAAACATGGCCGCTTAGTTCCGTCAATGCGCAGGTATGTTCCGTTCAGTTTCTACGTATGTGTGTGCGCGTTATGTACGTGAATGGAACTATTTATGTTTGGGTTATTTTGGTTGAATGGTTTTACTTACATATATCTATCTGTCCATCCATACATACACAGACATGTGTGTGTGTGTGTGTGTGCGTACGTATACAAACATATTTATATATAGATCTTATTGATACTGTCGTGGTTTCAGTTCTTGTTTCAGACACTGATAAATCTTAAAATCCCTGAATTCGTTGAGCCAACAAAACCAAACAATCACAAATACAAAGTGTATGTAGGATCGACACTAAAAATAAAACTTTACGCTAAACCAAACGAAACATCAAAAGAGTAAGCAAAACATTTTTTTTTTTTTTTTTTGTTTATATCTTTTATAGACAAAAATGCAAAATATTAACCAGTTCAAATGAAACATAGAAACAATTAAATAATAAGAAACTGAATTAATGAATTAATAAATAAAAGCGTTTAAAGGTCATTAAATAATTGGGTTATCTATCTGTCTGTCTGTTTCTCTATCTATCTATCCATCAATCTATCTTTATGTTCAGTTTATGAAATAAGTAATAATGCACATTCAACTAATTAAAAAGAAGTTAATTCAGTTGAAACCAAAATAACCAAAGTATTTCATTTTTATTTTATTCAGGGAAATAGACTCGTTCTATGTTTCGTCATTACCACACAGAACATTTAACGTATGTAAAGCAAAATCTGCTTATAGCACACTTAATACAACAAAATTCTGCGAATTTTCCTGGCCCATTAAAACATCAGACGTCGGAACCTTTTATTTTGCAGGCTATAGCTTCTGACACAGCAGGGTGGGTATAGTCTTTGCTTATACATACACTCGTACGTACATACATACATACATACATACAAACACTCAGTCATAACATATAGATATATACACACACACACAAACACAGACAGACAGTCACGTGTACACATTTTATTTTGTTTCCAGCGTTGATTCTGAAGAAAGAACCTATATTGTATCAGTGGAAGGTAAATATAAATTTAAACTTTTTCGTTTTCATTTTTTTTTTTTCTTTCTTTCATATTATAGTGCTCCTGTTGTTATTGTTGTTGTTAATCTTATTTGTATTATTGTTTATTTTGATAGCGTTGTTGTTGATGTTCTTGTTATATTGTTAATATTGTTGTTATTGTTAGGTCGCATTTAAAAAAATGCTTGTTAAGCGTTCATATATTTCAACTGTTTTCAGATAGGGAGGGAGGTTTTTATTTTATTTTTAATTATATATTTTAAACAAGTATATATACATACTTGTTTAACATACAAAAAATATATATATATATTATCTATTCTTGTTTTTATTATTATTATTATTACAGATATTAATTTTACTCAGCTATGTGTCACTCAAAGTGTAAGTTTGATGTATTTCTTTGATAAATATTAACTATTTTCCATTGCTTGTGGCACCATTCATTACACTGAAAACCGCTTAAAAATTATTCAAATAAATATTATTTAGCAACTGTCATTTTTAAAATAAAACATTTTAAGTAAAATGAGTAATTTTGGTGTGTGCCGTTGCGTTCGTTCATTTATATGTGTGTCTGTATACGCGAATTAATACTATTTAATAGTCATTTTTATATTTCGTAAATATTATATACTATCACACTTGCATAATAATAATAATAATAATAATAATAATAATAATTTAGTAATAGTAAAAAAAAAAAAATTTAAAAAAAAAGAAGAAAAAAACACTATTTATTATCTAATTCTGTTTTAGCACGGTCCGTACTTCGTTTTCATCCCGAGTGTTAACGAAGTCAGATGTGAGGTAAACACATCATGTATATTTCCAGTGTATGCTGCGTGTCAGTCAGGGTTCGTGGAAATAATTTTTATTATTTAATATTAAAAATACATATTGCTGACCTACCTGTCGTTTCATATATTTTATTTTATTATTAATATGATTTCTAAAAAATGTCTTAATGTAAAGTTACTTATTTAATATCGTATTTCAATGTTCTTCTTCTTCATAGTAATACTGCTACTACTACTGTTGTAATTATTATTATTTTTATTATTATTATTATTATTATTATTATAACTATTTAACTATCAATAACAAACAATATAAACATAAATATACAGCTATTAAATACTGAAACGCTTCGAGCATGTTTAATCGTGTATAAATTTTGCGTCAGTGGCGCCCAATCTCGTTATGAAATTTATACGCATGCGTGGTTTTCCAGGTTAGTGTATGCTTAAGGTGATATTTCAGTGTTCCATACTAGTAAATTATAATGGGGAGAAAATATAATAATAATTATTATTTGGTTTATTAATGTAGTGGACAGTCACAGCAACAAAAGCAAAATTAAACACAATAGCTAATCTACAGATCCATGCTTAGTTTGGGGGAGTCAAACTACTGAAGTATTTCGATCGAAACTGGGCACACAAAACTAGAGTGTAATATATTGAAAAATAATAATAATAATAATAATAATAATAATAATAATAGGAGGAAGAGGAGGAGTGGGAGCATTATTAGTGATAGTAGTAGTAACAGTAATTACTTTGTATATAATTATTACTACTTCCCCCCCCTGCGAATTAAATGAACTAAATAACAATAAGCACAATTTATACATAGCATATACAGCCATACTTTACTGACCAAAAACATATAGTGTGTAGGTATAGCATTTATAGTTTCTATACAATTATAATGCGATGTCATTAAACAGTTGTTAATTCACTGTTCTTTGATTCCTTATTCTTTTCAGTCATACCGTTAAAACAGTTACAGTTGAAAATTCTACCGTCGTCGCAGTTTCTGCTGGACAAATAACGGAAGTTAAGAAAGCAGGAAAACATGTCTTCAAGTCGGACATATCTGTACTAGACACTACTGGTGGCAGTAAGAAGATTTGTTTGAAAACTACTGACGACCAAAAGTAGGTTTATCACTGTTTCACACAATGGGAATCAAGTAAACCAGACATGGAATGGTTAATGAATGTATTATAATAAAATATAAATACTTAATATAAATTTGAACTAATAGGATTCTGACCTGAGAGGAATCGTACTAACTATCAGTGTTATAAGAAAATGGACCATTTATATCAATAAAAATACAAACGTATCTTATTTTCTGAACGATTACACACTCTCTCTCTCTCTCTCTCTCTCTCTCTCTCTCTCTCTCTCTCTCTCTCTCTCTCTCTCTCTCTCTCTCACTCTCTCTCTCTTTATTTTTATTTATTTATTTATTTCCACAGAAAACAGTTTACGATGTGTCTGAATATTACAATACATTCTTCAGGTATGTAAAACAAAAAAAAGTAAAATCAGTTATACTTATGGCTATAGGTGTCTACAATACACTTCCCTCAGTATCGTATAGAGAATTCAAGTAATTTACAATATCATAGCGCTTCACTGTAAAACACAGTTATACTCAAATTTCAAAATTTCCTGCTAAATCTAATAATTTGATCAGCATTTGTGAAAATAAACTGATATTGTTAGTATTAAGTTCTGTTTACTTGCATAAATGTTTGACAGTTTTGTAACATCAACAGCAACAACAACAACAACGGTAATAATAACAACATTAAATGTAATTATATAATAATATCACCAAATACCTGCATTGTTACAGTATTAATTAACTAATATTTTATTACAGGTGAAAACTGTAGATTGGTGGGTAAGTTGTTTAAACAAACATACGTAACAGAAATGATAAATATTTTTAGTTTGAATACTGAAAATAACAAATAAATAGATCATGCTTGATTTTCATTTATCTAAATATATTTATAAAAAAAACCTATTTACTAAATGACATCCAAAACTGTAATGTTGTCATTCTTGTCGTGCAACTTTAGAGAAATACTTTATCCAAAAAGTAAAAAATGATATATTTTTTTTATTTTCTTTTGTTTTTGTTTCAGATCGAACATTCGCTGTAAGTATATTACGTTGTGTGATAGAGAGAGAGAGAGAGAGAGAGAGAGAGAGAGAGAGAGAGAGAGAGAGAGAGAGAGAGAGTAAATAAGATACGCTTGCAATGCAAAAATTGTCATTTCCAAAATCCGTATCCATTTAGTCAAAATGAACATTAAGTGCCATTAATATTCTTTGATGTGCATACTTACTTGTAGCATTGCTGTGAAAAGCTTACATTAGTCTGTCGGTCTGTCTCTGTCTGTCTCTCTGTCTCTCTCTCTCTCTCTCACACACACACACACACACACACACGTTCCTCCGTCTCTTACCGTTTAAACTTTTTATCTACAGAATTTTATTTATTATAGGAGCATGCAGCGAGACGCGGCACAGTTACTTGTTCCTGCATCTGTCTACAAACTGGAGAACTGAAAGCTAATATCCTTACTCGGCCTTCAGTTTCAAATCAACGCTTGCTCTTGGTTCTAGCCGCTGGTTCTGGGGGCAGTATAGCGACAATGGGAGTTGTCCTTCTTAGTTACATTGTCGGCAGTAAAATATTTAATAGGAAAACGGAAAAGCGAAAACAGGATATTCGAGTTCACCCAGTTCTCCGTTAAGATGTGTTTTTAATAAAATAAAATATGAATTTACAGTACAGTTGTTAATTAGAGAGTAGAGTGTAACGTTACTTAAAAATCAATGTATATTTTATTAGATTGTTGTTAGTTAAAAGGAATTGACTACAAAATACAATTAACTGTAAAAATACTCATAAAACAGGAATACCGTTTATTTTTCTTTCTTTCAGTAATAAAAATACTTCTGTCTTGTACATATTTTTCAATTCAGTATTATTTTCGGCAGAAAAGGTAAATTGCCGAAAAATAGGAATAAAATATTACACTCTCATTAATGTTTTAGAAACTATATTAAAAATTTCTTAAACTAAAATTACTTATTTTCCAAGCAACATAAAAAAAAAAAATTTAAAAATAAAAAAATACTAACGATATTTTTATTATTTATTTATTTATTTATTTTAAATCAGCGTTTCTCTTAATCTACACATTTATACCAGAAGTAGTTACCTCCCTTGCAAAATGTGATTTATTTTTATATCGGAAACTATCTGTTCCCAAAGCCAATGAAAACACATTTTTTACCATCGATTCCTAAAGAACACCAGTTGCAGAGCTTGCTAGCTACAAAACTGCTTTTCTTTTTCTTTTTTTAAATGTAGTGAATAATTTATTTATTATGTTATCGAATTTTTATATGACATTAATTCTTTTTTTTTTTTTTTTTTTTTACACTTTTGTCTAAAAAGTACTTTTTTTTTATCTGTTATTTTATTATTATTATTATTTTTTTTTTATTAATATTTATTGTTTTGCTGATATGCTCTGTTTTACAGGTTCTTAATTATTCATGTTATAGATTTGGTTTGCATCTGCTTATTAATAAAAAAAGTCTTAAATAACAGTCATTCAAAAACTGAATGTTTTGTTATATGCTTTAGTAGCTGTTTAATTCCTAGTGTATATATAAATGATGAATAAAATCACTCTTTTATTGGAATCTGTTTAAAATTTTCAGAAATTATTTCATATGCTTTTTTTTTCTTTTTCTGAAAACACATTAAATATCACAGGTTTTTAAGGATCAAATTTCTTGTGTTATCCCGTATTTTGCTTGTCTTAATTTGCTACAGTATTATTATAAAAAATGTGTGTGTATGTGTGTGTGTGTCTCTGTGTGTATATGTATATATACATTTTACTGCATCTTCCTGGAGTTGGCTTTAATGATTTTACCTGACTGTGTTTTACAGTGGATTATGGTTACTGATCAAATGCTTGTAGTATTTTTAAGTAACATAAATATATACACACACACACACACACACACACCTACATATATTTATATATTTTAACTTGTGCCACTGTTTAAAATACTTAAGAGTGAAAAATAAAGAAAATTATGCTGTGCTATTTAAAGATGCTTGATTAATTTCATTTCATTTCTTTTTTTTTCTTCTTAAAATGGTCTCCTGTTTCTTTTTAACCACATTAAAATGCAATAATATGACTCCAAATATTTTAAAACGCATCTGATGTTTAAACGTGTGAAATTATAATGTAAAAAAAAAAAAAAAAAAAGTTTTAAAATTTAATTCAATGAGAGCAAAAATTACACATCTGCTGCTGTTTAAACTAAGAAAAACAAAGGTTGAGGAAATTGATAAATTCTAATTCATTCTTCATTGCTAAACTCTACAGAGACTTGTTTCTCAAACTTTTATGACTTTCTTTGGTTAACAGAAGTCATAATGTCATGCTAAATATAACCCTACACATCAAACCAGAGAATAACTTAAATTTAATATATATATAGATATATATATTTACATACATACATTTAAATTTATGTACAGGTACTGAATCATTTATCCAGCAAGGTTTGGGACTGGAGGTGCTCTGGATTTCTGGATTTGCTGGATTTCTAGATACATATTAATAACATACTTCTTTTTTAATCCATTAAATTTTTTAAATTACCTGTATTGAATATGATCTATAATAAATAGGATGAAAATTAAACGAAGAAAAGAAAGAACATAATTTTATTTAAACGATATCTGTACAAATTAATACACTTCTTAAAACTTAAATTTCTTACAATATCATGTATAATTTATCAGATGAAAATTAAATAAATAAAAATAAGAAACATAATTTAATTTGACAGGTAGAATGACTTCTGTGAGAGATTTACCTCTACTCAGCAACAGTATCATTTAAACTGTACAACGTATACGTCACAGAAATGTCTAATGCAGCGAGCAGCAACTAATTTAAAAGTAGTCACTTAATAATAATAATAATAATAATAATAATAATAATACTAAATAAATAATTGCCAGTTTTCTGGATTTTCTGGATTTCCAGATGCCGGATAAATGATTTGGTACCTGTACAAAATATTAATTAAACAAAATGTGTAGTCTTTTTAATTCTATTAAACTTTAATAAAGATGTTATCCCAAAATTTGTAAACAGAAATAATAAACAACACAAAAATTATCAGTTTATTTAATGAAAATGTTATACAGTTTGTTTACTCACACAGTACAATGTACAGATACTGAGATTTAATGGTGTTAGGAGGTTCCAACAAACACTGTCCCGTTCACATTGAAGTGTCCTATAATTACATTAGAGTTGACTTTGACCTTCTGATTAGGCTGCTGACCACCACCTGATATGCCATATATACCTAAAATAAAATAAAATATTTCTTTAATGTAGTTTTATAAATAAATAAATAAATAAATAAATAATAATAATAATAATAATAATAATAATAATAATAATAATAATAATAATAATAATAATAATAATAACAACAATAAAGTAAATATACCAAAAATAATAAATAAATAAATAAATATTAATACAATATTAGAGGTTCGTTCCCTTTCTCCTTTGTAATATTTAAATCTTACAAACAAATTATCTGTAAATAGTTAATATAAATATCAATATTTATATATAGTCAGTGATACTTATAATTACATAAACAAACATTTTATATATATATGTATGTATATTGTTATATATAGTTATATATTGTTATATTTATATATATCACAGGAGTATCATTTGCAAATTTAAAAGCAACATGATATTCATTCCTAATACATATATATATATATATATAACAGCAGCAGACAAAGAACGAGAAGGAAAGAAGTAAACATCTCTTGCTTATTTTTCCCCTCTCAGCAGAGAAAGAGAGAGGTAAAAACCATAAATTACAAGACAAAAGAAAAATAGAAGACAATGGTGTAGACTACCTTCTTCTATAACCCATCCTTTGTCATCATGCCACACAGCAAGTCTGTCTGCTGGAACAGAGAACTTTACACTAAGCGTCTCCCCACTGACAACTCTCACTCTGTCAACAAAGACAAGCTGTCTTAATGGAACAGGAACAGTTGCATTGTTCCACCAGATGTAGATTTGTATAACCTTTAATGAGAAGTATACATATAATATAGATTTGTATAGCTTTAGTAGGAAAAACACATATAATACAAATTTGTATAAATTTAGATAGAAATATACAAATAATATAAATTTGTATAAATTTAGTTAGAAATATATACATTTTATAGATTTGTATAACCTTTAATTAGAAAATATATATATATATATATAAATATGTATTTGTATAACTTTAATTAGAAATATACCTTAAATCTGCAATTAGATATTTATGTACATTTGCATAATGTATATTTTTAAGTCTGCAGTTAGGTAGTTCTGTATATTTGACAACATATAATTAAGTGAATGTACATTTGTATATCTTATATTTTAAAATTAATATAGATTTGTATGACCTTTGATTAGAAGCTCTCATGTAACATAGATGTGTATAACCTTTAATTAGAAGCATACATATAATATTGATTTGTATAACCTATAATTAGAAAAATATGTTGATTTGAAAAATCTACCAATAGTAATGTATGTAGATTTGTATAACCTAGAATTATTGGGTAGGTATTATTATGGCAGTTCCACTGCTTATAAATTATTTGTTTTATGCAAATGATAATGAAATAAGTAACAAAAATAATTAAATAAAAAAAATAATAATAAAAAATAATAATTCCAGTCTATTTTTGTATATTTCCAAATTTTGTTTAAATTTTTACACAACCCATATAGTAAAGTTATATAAGCAAATATTCTGTAAAATGGTTACTTCATCGGCATCAATCTTTCCAGTGTTTTTGACATCAATTGACCCTGTCAGATCTTGTCCTGGAACAAGAACTTTTGTATACTGTATAGCAATATATTCAAAGTTTGTGTAAGACAGACCAAAGCCAAATGGGTAATAAACTTCTCCTGTGAAGTATCGATAGGTTCTTCCTTGCATTGTATAGTTTGTTATTGGTGGTATCTGAAAATGTCAAGAAAGTAGATAAAAACAAAATTATTTTGTGAACTGACATCTTGAATATATTGTGTGACCAAACATTTTGAATATATTCTCTGAACTTCCATCTTGAAGATATGTGAACAAACATCTTGAATGTATTCTGTGAACTAATATCTTGAACATATTTGGTGAACAGAAAACTTGAATATTATTTCTGAACTAATATCTTGAAATTTTAAAAGTGAACTAATATATTTAATATATTATGCAAACTAACATCTTGAATATATGATCTGAATTAATGCCTTAAATATATTTGTAATCAAACATTTCTAATATTTTATTAACTAACATCTGATATATATTTTGTGAATTCACATCTTTAATATTTGTGAACTAATATTTTGCATATATTTTGTAAAGTAACATCTTGAATATATTTTGTGAACTCACATCTTGAATATATTTTGGCCAGATATTTGGCAGTCTACCAGCAGGTACATCTCTATCTGTTCGTTGAGAAGAATTCTTCTCATTGCTTCTCCTGCAGCCTGGGCTGGAAAAAACAGTTCAAACATGGCTGTCACATCATCATTGTCATAGGCCCATGTCAGGTTCAAGGGTCCAGCATTGAATAAAAACACAACGAGTGGTGCTCCTTTACCTGTCATAATAAAGACAATAAGAAGAAGAAGAAGAAGAAGAAGAAGAAGAAGAAGAAGAAGTAGAAGAAGAAGGAGGAGGAGAAGAAGAAGAAGATGATTATGAACAACAACTACTACTACAATAATAACAGGAGTAATAATAACAATAACAAAAAGCAAACAACAACAATAACAATGATATATACATTTACATAACACTGCATCCTTTTGAGTATATTGTGTGATATACAAATAAATATTTATGTAAATTACAATACAGTTAAAAAGTAAAAATGATATAAGGTAATTTGATGGGTTTTTGTTTTTGTTTTTTGGTGGGGTTTTTTAAAATTTTCTAAGAAAGAAAGAATGGATATATATCTCAATTTTCCTTTTGTTATTATTATTATTATTTTGTTTTTTGTGTTGCTTTGGGGTTGTGGGGTTTTTTTGAATGATTTTATTATTTTTTGTTTTAATAAAAAAAAGGTTATTATACAGTAGGTATGATTATTATAATCATTTTGTTTTTAAAATGATAATGTCACAGATGAAATCAAATGCTGCAGCATTTTGTGTTATCATCATCAATTGGCAGCGAAGGATCTTCCTTTAAACTGCAGCTCCCATACCAACCCTTTGATAAACCAGTTGCTTTCAATTGTTTGGAATGAAAAATAACCCAGTGTATGCACCAGTGATTTGTATTAACTCCATATTACATTAACAATTTCTTCCAAGATAATTAGTGGATAATTATTATCACTTTTCTAAAGACTATAATTACATATGACTCTCTTTACATCCAGTAAATTTAGTTATGTAATAAAATTTAGTAATTTGTCTGATTAATTCAAATAAACATGCTACTTTCTTAACAAATTATTTTAATTTATTTACCATATTTGACAGCATCTTGAATCACTTGAAGTTGTTTTCCTGGCCATTCCAAATCAGGTCTGTCATTACTCTCCGATTCAAGAACTTGTCCTGAAATTTTTTTTTTTTTTTTTTAATGTTTAAATAAATTTTATATACTTCTAATTTATGTTCTTTTAGCTAATCTTTGCAAATAATAAAGAACAATAACAAAATAATAAGATCTTCAGAAGTCATAGATGCTGATATTTTGACATACTATGCATATTGCAACTTGCAATTTTTGTGTACATTGTTGTTATTTAAAAAAATGTATTTTGAATATATGTATATTTGTATGAATAAATGTAGCATACCACACCATATGGAAAGTAACATCATACCCGATCATACCATGCTATACCGTACCATCCTGTACAGTAACAAACTGTATCTTACTGTACTGTGCCACAGAGTTCCAAACCATAAAATACCATACTGTACCATACAATACCACATTAACTATATCATATTACATAATACTATTATACTTCAATTTTAATCTTATTTTCTTTTTTTTAAATCAATAAAAAAATAAAATTAAAAATAATAATTCCAGTTTATTTTTATACACACCTGTTCCAAGACATGCAAATATTATTTCAGCTCCTGACACTGCTTTCTCAATATCAGCTTCGTGGTAAGCAGTACATGCATTAGAGTCACAACCAGCAGCATAGTTGACGTTGTTTCCAAGCTTACGCAGACCCTGCAGAGGTGTTGTTGTCACAGAAGGGTTAATCTTCGATGCATAGTCACCAAACAGCTGTTCTATGTTGTCAGCCATGGGACCAATAATCTGTAAATTGAAACAGTTAAATACCAGATGAGGAATTTGTCTCTGTGTATTGGAAGGTTTGTCTCTTGAAGGATTAACAATACAAACTTACAAGCTGTCACAGAACAAAAATTGACCATAAATTTTTAATGCTACAGATGCTTTTCAAGGACTTTTCTGAATCCCAGACTGAAAAAGTTAATAAAATTTTAGTGATAATTTTTAATGATTCAATTTTACTGAACTTCAAGCCAGGCTTTTTTTTTTTTTATAATGTTCCAAAAGTAAAAATATATGATATTCACAAAAAATTCTCATTTCTGTTAATAAAGATGAAGTGAGTATCTTTCTTTCTTTCTGGATATCAATGAACATTTTATATGCCCTACCAAATGCAGAACATGCAGCAGACTTCTTTTAAACACACACAGACATATACAAATACATGTACATATTCAGAAACCCCAAAACCCAAACACATTTCATAAATACTATTTTAACTATATGTTGCTTTTTTTCAGTTACAGTATTTGATTCTTTAGTGAAACTTGAAAATAGTAATAATAATGATGATAATAAAATAGTATAAAATGTAATATTTACTGCTATCTTATCAAACACTGATTTCTTCAAAGGTAGAAAATTGTTCCTGTTTTTCAGTAAAACAAAAGTCTGTATGGCAGCTTTAAGTGCAAGTTCTTGATGTTTTTTGCTCTGTACAACTGAAATATCCAGTTTGGTGTAGGGGTTACTTTTTGCAGGATCGAACTCGCCATGTCTCATTCTTGTGTAAAACAGAGGTTTCACCCTCTCTCTGACTACTTTTTCTGTCAGGATTCCTTGTTTAATTGCATCGACTATAGAAAGAAGAAGAAAAAAAAAGTTAATGATGCATTCATGTCGTAAGAACGTAATAGTTTTATATTCTGTTTCTCAGCATGCATGTATAAATTAGTTTGAAATGTGTTATTTATTTATTTTTATATTTTATTTATACATTTTTTATTTAATGTCTTCACTTGTTTTCTGTGTGTGTATGTGTATGTGTGTGTGTTCTATATATATTTTTATTTGCAAGCTTAAGCTTCTATTTTAAGAGTACTAACAACTCACTGATCATCAAATCTTCAAGCCTACAACTAATCTGAATTTATACTCTTCCTTTCATTAGTGTTATGTACATCTATAACAGCCTGCCATCACGAAAATACATACAGATTTATTTATTTATTTATTTTATGTTATTTTATTAATTTATTTACTCCTCCTACTACTACCAGTATTCTGTGAGCTTCAATCCTATTTATATTATCATCTACAAAATCTGGAAACAATTTCTTAAAACAATTATTTATGATAAATAATTTTGGAGGGTATGCTGTTATTTCAAGATGCTGTGAAGAGTTACCGCCCTTGTTAAACCAAACAAAAGACTTAAACTTATTAATCTGTCAAAAATATTAATAGAACATTAAAATTCAAATTTTTCCTTTTTTTTTTCTTTCTTTCTTTTTTTTTTTATGAAAGTGAGTACAAACAATTAACATATGAAAAGAATTTTTTTTATAAATATGTTAACATGATTATTGTATAGGTACTTTTGAAAAACGCTACATTTCAGTCTGTTCATGTGAATATCAGCATATTTACTCATTGAATAAAACACTGCATGGGCATCATTTGACGAAACTTCTAGACTACACCCAGCATTGAGACATGCAGCCGCTGTTTCAGTCGGTGTTTTCAGGTAGTGGTGGTATTTGATGATATTTTCAATGGCCCCTTCATCGCTGACAACGTAACCAGTGTAATTCCATTCGTCTCGCAGAATTTTCGTTAAGAGTTTATCATTTGCACAGGAAGGGACGCCATTTATACTGTGTTTTTGAAAAAGAAAAAAGATAATTAAAAGAGAGACTAGGCAAAATATATTTATAGATTCTTGTGCATTAAGTTAAAGAAAGGCATTATTAATATTTTTAAAAAACTGTTGTAACCACACACACACACACATTATGTAAGAGCGTAGGACAAATCATTAACTATAATAACACATATGACTTATTGTAATCTACACACAAAATCCTATGTTACTACACATCAGGCCGTAGGTTCCAGCCTTGACACATGCCTTGAACTGGGGTTGGAAAGTTGTCCTCCAGTCACGTTCTGAAACCTAACGCAGGAACAAGAATCTACATCATCACTGTAAAATTTACGTAAAATGATTCATTCGTTCCTTGTTTTATTATTAAAAGTATTATATCTTTTAGTGAAAATATTTTTTTCAGTATTTAGGAATACTTATTTTTATTGTTTTGTCCGCCAGATAGAAAACGATTTAGTGAACAAGTGTTCTTGTCAGTGACGCCAAACTCACTATTTGAACTGTAAATAATTAAATAAACATAAAGCGAGAATTTACAGTATCAAGCTGTGCTGTTTAACAAACCTTGGCATCAAATGAGAATCTAGAAACTGGAATATTTTCTGGTCCTCCGTGAACGTCGAAATGTTTACAGCATGCATTGGCTCTGATAAATCTGGGATGATTTCCTTGCATTCCCCTCACATAGTTCTGTCCAAGAATTCCACTTAGGATGGGATCTTCCCCATATGTTTCCTAAACAAAAATATAAAGTATACAGTGAAACTTTTCAAAATCGAAGAACATAGGGACCAAATTTCAGAAGAATGGTTGGTATTCTGAGGTCTCACATTTAGGAACTTTATAAAACGCGATACCGCGGATATAGTTCGGTATTGGGAAAATTCCAGCGTAGCGAGGGTCTGGTTTTGAGATGTTTTATATTACAGTTATGACTTAGTTTAGTATTACTTATATTATTTTCTTGTACTCGTTTCTTCTACGTTATCGGCTGTTTTTATTTATTAGAATACAGGATTTATTTTTTTATTTTTTTTCACATAAACAGTAAAGGATATTTTATAAGCACTTTCACACAAACATGAAGCACTTACCACGACATTTAGAAGACACTGTTTAAAATAACATTATCGTTATTAAGAAAATTACCATATTGCATAACACTGTTTAAGATAAGTTATCAGTACTGGCAAAATACGTAAGATATAAATACTATTTAAAGTAATGTTATTTCTATTATACCTGATTTCGGCCCCATCTTGGGTCTCTCATTATGTTTATAACGGGACTAAAGCAGCTGATTCCTTTGAAATCCCCGTACATTCCTTTTTTGACGTAGTAGTTATTTAAGGCTCTAACTTCCACGCCTATAGCTTCTGCCACGCTGAATATCAGTGAAGGGCTTGAAGATTGAAAATAGAAATTAAATGTTTGGATTGTAGATTAAAGATCGCATATGTGTATGTCTGTATATGTGTATAAATAGAAAGAAAGATAGAACAAGAAAAAAGCAAGGAAGAAAGAAAGATAGACCGACCGACCGACAAATAGATGGCCAGTTAGATATTTTGATAAAGACAGATCGATGAGAGAGAGAGAGATATACTGACAGAACGACAGAGTGATAAGACGTACTTAAAAGACGCTGCCAAACCAATTGCCTGAGGAAACATGGTTGAGTTTTCTACAAAGGCAATACCATGCAGACACTCAGTACTCCAGGGGTATGGTTTGATTCCAAGACGAGGTATAGCTGGAGCTGGGCTTACGTCTGGCCCCTCGCCCCCTCTGGCCATCTGTTCCTTGATTTCTTCAAGAGTGAGATGACCCACTAAATCATCCACTCTCTCCCTCCACGGTAATGACGTATTGCGGAATGGATAGTCAGCTGCAATTATTGCCGACATCAAAATTACGGAAAAAACAGTTTCAACTGATTTCACAAACATTTTCAGTTATCCCGTCTCTTGCAGTTTACTAACAAGTTATATATGACATGTTGTGTGTTTAGTATATCCTGTTTTTATGCCAATACTCGTAATCCATAGATGACCGGGTTACATGTTTTTGTTTTAGATAAGATAACATAATAAAGTCATCTGGTAACAGTTACTGTGTCATTTAAAGTGAAATGACAGTTAAAATCGCAGATTATAACAAAAACTTTGAACAGTGATAAGAAGTTTACTGTACAGTCACATTTTGGTATCTTACAGAATCTTTATTATCTAAAAACTATTTTTAAAATAAATAAATAAATAGATAATGGAACAACAACAACAAAAAAAAAACCGTAAATAGTTGGGGTTTTTCTAAAAATAACTTCGAACATTGAAAAAAAAAAAAAAAAGAAAAAAAATTGGAAACTAGATAATGTTTTATTACTGCATCTAGGCATCTTAAGGTGAATAATTAAAGTATAATCTAAAATCATATATTTTTGGAATTTTGCTCAGAGTAATGTTGTCTTTGTTATGGTTTTCTATGGTTTTCAAGGCTAACTATCTAAATTACAACTGACTATGCATTTCTGGAATAAATTATTTGGCTGTACATATAATTTATATTAAACGATTTGTACATATCAATAATAATATAAAACAATCAGTCATAAAAGTAAGAAAAAAATTATAATTTTATTATAATTCTCAAGTAGTACGCCATCATGATTACTATATTAACTTAATGTTCTTGTGTTAGTCTTCAAGATTAAAAAAAAAAAAAAAAAAAAAAAAAAACCTGGAGAAGTTGATGTCCTTCCTGAAGGGAAACAACTCTTAACGCTTTGTAGTAAAAAAAAAAAAAAAATTAAAAAAAATTACTAATTCATAAACCTTAAAAGAATGAGTCCCTTTTGTCGTATGTTGGAAAATAAAAAAAACGGAAAAAACCCTGTTGTTAACCACCTTATTTTTGTAACTACATCCATTTTACAAATCTTTCGTAACATTTATTAAGTTCTTATAATATGCAATAACAACAACAGTAATAATAAAGACAATGATGCTGATAAATCTTGTATGAATGTTTGTATACATTTATATATTTTACGATTTTGAATATTCTTTGTCTTATTTTTGTACGTCTGAATAGACTCTGCACATAGACAATATTCGGGAACGCACTGGCGCAGGAGGACAAAGTCCAGGCACGACCTCGCAAACCCGTTTGATGCCGCTGACGAGACTCGAACGTATGGCACCCATTCGCCCGCACTCCGAAGGCGGACGATATTATCGTTCGGCCAACGAGAAAGCCCTAAAATACATTTGTGTATATTTGTATGTATGAATGGATGTATATACGTACAATGTAGGTACGTACGTACGTATATATATATATATATATTATTTATTCATCGATGTGTTCATGTATGTGTGTACGTATCTTAATTCATTTAAGTGTTGACATAAAATAAAGTTCTGCTCTATTCATTAGAAAGAAGATATTTTAATTTCTTTGTTTTGATATATTTACTAACAAGTTTTATTTCTTCTGTTTTTATTATTTCTTTATTTATATTGTTGTTGTTTTTTGTTACAACTCGAACGATTTTAGCTACCAATTCAAAATATCGCCGTCACTTTCACTTGAATTGTGTAACAAAACGAACCCCCCCCCTTCCGAAAAAAAACATGATCTGTCCTGCTGTTTTCAAACGCCTAAGTACGTTTTTGTTGACATCTATCAAAACGAAGAATTAATTCATATGGGTAGCGTCATTGTTGACTAACCTTGAAAACAAGGCTAGTTCCTGGTGTCGTTGGCGTCATAACAATTAATCTTTCTTTAGGACTGACCACTAGCACTTCTCTGACGTTTTCTGGTCAGTTAGGACAGGTGGACTGCAGTGTTTATAAGACTCGCTGTCGTCTGCTGAAAATAACACAACTGATTCAGACGACGAATATCATGGTAAACGTTCTTTGTTCGTTTGTTTGTTTCGTTAAACTTTTTCTTGGGTATTGAGCGTGTGTGTGTGTGTGTGTGTGTGTGTGTGTGTGTGTGTGCTGAGATAGCTGAAATAGCTATAAAGACATACTTGAAGAGAGAGAGAGAGAGAGAGAGAGAGAGAGAGAGAGAGAGAGAGAGAGAGAGAGAGAGAGACTTTTATGCATTTTAAATTTACATTTATTTTTGTTTTTAATTTTTGAAATTATTTTGATATTTGTTATAATTTAGTAATAATGTTAATCAGTTCTTTAAGTTTTTTGTTTTTGTATTTTCCGCTGTTTGTTTTGTGGGTTTTTTGTCGTTTTTTTAAGTAACAATTTTAGTTCCTATATTTGCTATATTAATTTTTTACTATTTATTATTATTATTATTATTATTATTATTATTATTATTATTATTATTATTTTTATTTTTTATTATGTTGTCACTTTATATATGCATTTGCTTAACAAAACCTTTTTGTTTTCAAATTATTTATTAACGTGTGTTTATTTACTCATTTACTTACTTACTTACTAATTTTCATGCTTACTTTCAGGATGGGATTTTCTTTAGTTTTATCGCGCTGTGTTTTATGGCGTACACAGTCGACTCAAAAACATGTTACAAAGAGCAGTTAGCAATGGATCGATGGTGGGACAGACCGTGCGTGTGCAATGACGGCAGAAAGTACCCTGAGTAAGTAATTTTTAATATTGTTTTAATAACGTATATACTTAAAATCGATATGCTTCTTCTTGAACAAAGCATTAATTGGAAGCGTTTGTTGTGTTGTAACATAGAAATCAAAACTAATTTTAATGAAATGTGTGTTAAAACATAAAACTAATGATAAAATTAGTTTTCATAAAAAAACACATGATTATATGAATAAATAAATATATAATTAAAATTATATAAAAATAATAATTAGCATGAGTGTGAGCAAAGATCACAGTATCAAACAGTAAATATATATATAATTAAAATGATTTGCTGTTTAATATTATGATCTTTGCTGATAGTTTCATTATAAAAATATATATAAATGCTACCAGTAACTGTATTTAAACTCTCTCTCTCTCTCTCTCTCTCTCTCTCTCTCTCTCTCTCTCTCTCTCTCTCTCTCTCTCTCTCTCTCTCTCTCTCTCTCTGACTATTTCTCTCTGACACACACACACACACACACACACACACTGACTGTATTACTGATGATATAAAATTAATTTTCAGACAGGAGATAGAATCAGCTTTAGCTTACGCCTCGGAGCCTAATCACATGTTTCTCTACACTGTGAGCAACTACTACAACGAGAATAACTTCTTCATGGATTCCTAGTAAGTAATCTACGTATACAACAATTATACCTAGCTGAAATGAATTTGGGATACAGATGCTTATCAATCATGATTAATTATTACGTATCGAAATTAATTAATTTATTAATTTATTTTTATTAATATGTTGTTTATTTTTTTTTAATATTATTATTATTATTAATATTATTATTTGTTGTTGTTGTTGTTGTTACCATCATTATTTATTTATTTATTTATTTAAATAAATGTAATTGATATACTTTATTTATTTAAATCTTAATTTTATTTATTTATTTATTACTGTTATTTTCTGAAGACAGTTTCTAGACAAGAACTTATGTACAGCTTTCCATGTTCAAACACTTTTGGTCACAGACACAGGAATCCCTAACTTTTTATGAAGAAACTATTAAAATAACAATCTAGCTATAAAATTATATCTTCCTCTCGACTGATTCTCTGTTGTTGTTTTTTTCAGCACTGCTAAAGGCGAATACACTTTCAAGAGTCTGTGTAAAACCCAGAGCACAAGAAAACAAATCTACACCGTGAAAAACAAAGACAACAACGTCTGTTTCGTCGTTCGTCCAAACGAGCAGAACATTTTCTTTGCTGAATGCAAGTAAGTCATAAAAAAATTTCAAATACTTTGTGTGGCTGTTGACAAAAAACAAAACAAGAAATAACCGTTGATTTTAATTTGTTACGAATAATAAATAGTTTAAAGTTGATTTTAATTATGTCTGTTAATTCGTGCTGCAATTCTGTGGTAAAGTAGAAATAATATTTTCTAAATTATATTATTGATCAAGAATTTAAAATAATGTGTTTGATAATTATTTCGAAATTGCAGTTGTGTTTTGTAGGTACGCGCATTTATCTTTGTTAGTATGTGTGTGAGTTTATGTTAGTTTAAAATATAGAATCATACAGAAATTAAATTGCTCTTTATTCTATTTCTTTATTTCTTCTTTCCTTCTTTCTTCGTCTTCTTCTTCTATAATTACATTTAAACAAACAAAAAAAAAAAAAAAAAAAATTCTTAATCAAATTATTTTCTTTTCACAGCGGTTTGTGTAAACTTGGATACAGTGGAGTACCCGGATACCACTGCATTCCTCGAGGGTTCACAGAACGATCGTTCCTAGTCTACTGTCCCAAGAAAAACATTCCTTGCGGATCAAACATCCAAGCACCAGTCATGACGAAACCAGTCAACGGTCCAGCTACGTTTCAAGCAGCCCAGTTCTCCCCTCCACACGTTCCACAAGGCAGCGGTTACTCAGCTACTGGTTACTTCTGTAACGTCACAGTTGTCCTACCAACATACTGTGGTTGTCGTGGATACTTCTGTAATTAAAATGCAATGAATTTACCTTCGCTATTTCCCGGTCATAAAAGCATTCACGAAGACTTCCGAAGACAAAAACGATTATTTTCGAAATCAAAAAGTTTAAATCTGTTTTTTCTTTTTCTTCTTCTTCTTCTTTTTTTTTTTTTTTTTTTAAATAATAATAAAATAATAATAATAATTTTACTTAACTTTTCACAAAGTCTGTTAAATTATAATAATTTCAATTCAACTGATATTTGCTGTTAGAATAGAAAATGTCATCAACATTGTAAAATAGGTTTAGGTTTAAATCAATAGGAGAAATGGGACACTCCTAATGTTTAACATTTTGAATATTACCTCTGTGTGGTAGTATATATTTCTTGTATGATTCTGTATATATGTAAATACACTATTACATTTATGACATAATATATTTATGTATTATGCGTGCGTTCAAAATTGTTGTGCAGTTGTTGATATATTGATTTGTAAATAAAGAAATTATCAAAACATTTCATTCTTCTTTTCTCTTTTTTTTTACACTTAACATTATATTTACGATGATATATATATATATATATATATATAAATAGCCGTAACTAGACTCTTTTTGAAATGAGGCAAAAACACTTACTCGCCGAGCGTAGCGAGCCAAACAAATTTGGGCGAGGGTCTGAGCCCACAGAAGCTCCGACTTCAAACGGTATTTGAATAAAAATAAAAATCATTAGGGATTGCGATTATTAGTCTATTTTCCGTCCCAAACATGCCTCTTTACTGGCATTTCAAAGTTTTTTGCAATTTATATTCCTGTTTGTGGGATAGTTCACACGAAACATATTTAGCTGCTAATCGCTAATAGCAGTGAATGTATGGAAATGGCGGGTTTCCATCCTCATTACAAAATAACTAACGGATCCATTTACTTGATTTAGGTAATACACGAGTCGAGCACAAAAAAAAAAAAAAAAAAAAAAATGAACATATGAAAAAGTATTTGCTTTATGATAAATTACTATATTTTCACAAAATGTTTATTGTCGAAATATTTGTGAAAAATCATATAAGGGATGGTTCTTATTAGTTAATATTTTTGTTGTTGTTATGATCATCATCATTCTCATCGTCGTTGTCATTACTAATGCCACCATCATCATTGTCGCTGTTATTATCATCATAATCAATATCATCGTCTTTAATATTATTATTATGAATATTATTGTTGTTGTTTTTAAAATATTTGTCTTCTCACCTTGGGTACGGAAACAAACTTTTATCTTCGGGCATACAAATTTCGGACTTTTCTGGCCAGGAAGACATGGGTGGCAGATCTTTGTAAAAGTCGCATATTGGAACGGGAATTTTCTTTCTCGAAGCAGAGAAGAAACCAGCAAATCCACTTCGTCCAGAATATACCAAATACAATAAAATGAAATAAATGAATGATTATATATGAAAGCACACTAGCATCAAACTATTAATATCTAATATTACTTATATATAGTTCTGATAATATTAATAAAAACGATATTTACGAACTCGACAACAAAAAATAGGTAAATAAATAAAAATATAAAAAAATACCTTGGTTATCAAAGCATTTATTTATTTATTCACTTAATTCTGTATCTAACACGCACACACATTGTCTAATGTGCTTTGTTTCGTTCAGTTTTAAAGCTAATTATCTTGTACTGGGTTGTTTTCTGCTAAATATTTATTACCATCATATTTTAAAAACATTTATTTAAAACAGGTGCGTTCAGATATGTATATTAAAAAATACTTCTAGAACAATGCACCTTTGAAAATATTTTAAAATATTATCGTACTTTTTATTGAATTAATTCGTAAAATCTTCGGATTCATAAATATTTACAGGTATATTGGGTTTTTCCTGTAAGCTATGACATGACGTGCTGTTATTGGATTTTTGATAGTAGTCTGTAAGTAATTTTACCAATGTCAAAGTTGGGGCGATTGTAAAGTATTGGGAAAGTTATTTTATCTGTATATTTACATTTGTCCGATTCAGCGTTTATTCCAAATTGTTTTTGTGTTTGTGATATCTGAATCCAAAAGGCTTATCGTTCGAGTCTTTTGCGGCTTTTGAATCGAGAACTGGGGTTCACTTTATTGTGATTATTCCAGTATGTTACCAGGCAGATTAAAATGTTTATGAGAAACAGTTGTAACTTTTTCTTGGCCGACTTAGTGTTTGTTTGTTTGTTTTTGTTTTTTTTTTAATTTTGTTTTGTTTTGTGTTTTGGCGAGGGGTGTTGTTGTTTTTTTATCGGATTTTATATTCAGTTTTGGTTTGTTCCCTATTAATGCATGTTTGTATGTAGTTTAAGATTTTGAATATTCTCTGTCTAAAATATACGTTTGACTGACTCCGCACATAGGCAATATTTGGGAACGCTCTGGTGCAGTAGGACACAGTCCAATCACGGCGAGACTCGAACTCATTCGCCAGCACTCCGAAGGCGGACGACATTACCACTCGACCATCAATAACCGAGGCTAATCATCGCTTCCCACGAAGCACGCCGTCCTTTTAGCTTGCATCTATTTGTATGTTTGTATGACTATGTATATATGTACGTATGTGTGTGTGTGTGTGTGTGTGTGTGTGTGTGTGTGTGTGTGTGTGTGTGTAAGTGTGTGTGTAAGTGTGTGTTTTGTGTGTGTATTTATGAATACATGAATGCCTGTTTTGTGTGTTTCTCTTTGTACCTGACTGTATATACTATACATATTTGTGTGTGAATCTTCTTCTTTTTTTTTCTCACTAATTTCCATGAGTGAATCCGTGTATGTGTATCTGTCTGTGCGTGTGAATCTAGTCATGTATGTAAATATGTATTTGCGTTTAAAATGTCCGAACGTTTCTACTGCGAA
Organism: Chrysomallon squamiferum; assembly: GCA_012295275.1. Classification (NCBI taxonomy): domain Eukaryota; kingdom Metazoa; phylum Mollusca; class Gastropoda; order Neomphalida; family Peltospiridae; genus Chrysomallon; species Chrysomallon squamiferum. The sequence continues at coordinate 10,713,854 of CM022665.1, forward strand.
ATTTTATTTTGAATATATCCAAAACTAAAATCCATTTCATAACCATAACAATACATGGTATCGTTCTAACGTAGTAACAACACAAGCATATGATTGAATAAAGATAGTTTTATTGTATAACAATAGTCAGCTGACTACAACTGTTTTTGTAATCTCATTTTCTATCTCTCGTAATAGGTAAAATTACTTAAACAAACAGATACATAAATACAATATTAACATTTATGACAAAAAATATCTACAGGCGTGCGTTCAAAATATTTTGTACAATAAATGATATATACAATGGAATTTGTGCGTTTCGATTATGAGACGACTGGTCGAGAGATTTGTACGTTTGAATTATTTTCGTTAGATTACAAAATATTTGTTTTATCGGCAACGATTTGCTGAATTAAAAAAAATTTCAGTTATTTGAAATGATTTGCAAAATACATTTTGGGTCCGAGATATCTGCATTAGTTTGAAAAATATTTCACTTATTGGCAACGATTTACAAAATGAAATTGTAAGTTATTTGAAAAGGTGTACAAAATAAACTGCTTTTTTGACTCATCAGAAATTATTTACTGTAAAAATTAAAGTCTTCTCTCGTTTATTATGTATTTAAAGTAATATAAATATACGGTTCATACATGACACTGTAGTGATTCTTTCCTTTGGATCAAGCGTGATGGACCAAAACGTCGGACCGTTATGCAAACTTGAGACAGCTGTATCTTTTGCAGCTGCAGCCACGTGGCACTTTGATCTGGGTAGGCGTGCACTGACTCATGATGTCCCAGGGACAGAAAACCAGAGCTGTCTTCTCGATGTACCCGTCGGGAATACAAAAGTGGTTGGCAAGTGTTGTCGTGTCCATGGTGCAGTTAGATCTACAGTGGAAAATAATATAATAATAATAATAATAATAATAATTCGTCTTTAGAAGGCTTGTCCATAAAAAAAAAGCAACAGTTAAACAAACGAATAATAAATAAATAAATAAATAAATAAATTAATAAATAAATAAATAAATAAATAAAGTCATCTATCATTAAATATTCTCAGTGATCTAATATTAGTTCACGCCCCCATCCCCGCCCCAAATAAGTTTTTAATTATTATTTTACTGCCTAAGCAGTCGTCTGCTAGTGTATGAATGTTTTGTGTGTTGGAGAGCCAATACAATGTCATGGCAAACAACTGTTACAAGACTGAGTAACTTTTTATGTATAAACATGGAAACTTATATTTTATAATAATCAATCTTTTACTATAAAGCGAAATAAAGCGGGATTCATTACCTGCAAACTGCCATCTGGATATTCTGCTGTTCTGGGTCCACAACGTAACAGACGTCTTTGCGGGGAGGGTTGCTGTAACGGTTAAATCTCCACACTTTGTCAACAAGAACTGTATCAAACTGACACACGTCCTGGTAGCGGTACGATGCGTATTTTCTGAGGGTGGAAAAAAAAAGAAAAAAGAAGAAGAATAAAATACAAGTTATGTTTTAAAAGTCTACTATATTATATAATGTTTAAACTGATTATTGTTGTTGTTGTTGTTGTTGATTATTATGATTGTTACTGTTACTATTCTTGTTGTTGTTATTTATTATTGTTATTATCGTTATTATTATTATCATCATCATCATCATCATTATCATTACTTCTACTACTTCTACTATTATTACCAATATTTTGTTTTTGTTTTTAATGTACTTTACATTTATTGATTTTAAAACATTTATTTAACTGAAAAAGTGATCAAAATAAATTAATTAATTAATAATTTTTTTTTATATTTTTTTTAAAGATTACGCTTCAAAAACTAAGTAGAAGTAAACAAACGAACGAATGAACGAACAAACAAACAAACTAACTAATTAACTAACAAATAAACAAACAAACAAATAAATAAATAAATTCAATATAACTCACCCATATGATGCTATGTTAGGCATGGTATTGTAACACTGAGTCAAATATGATAAAAACACTCCTGCATCCGGGTCAGCAGCCATTGCCCTTTCAACCAAAGTGCTGAAAGAATCAGTAAACACAACTTAGTTCACAATTCTGTTCATTTGTTTTTTGCGTATCATTTATATAGTCGAACACTTTATTACTAACTTCTTTTTTTTTTCTTCTTCTTTTTTTTTTTTTTTTTTTTTTTTTTTTCAGTCGGTAATTTATATGTATAATTATAGTCGTATTATTTTTGTTATTACTACGTTTGGTATTATAACAGTAGTATATATTATTATTATCATTATCATTATTATTATCCTCATCATCATCCTCATCATTATCATTATTATTATTACGTTTTATTATCATCATTATTATTACTGTTGTTATTATTATTATTATTATTATTATTATTATTATTATTATTATTATTGTTATTACGTTAAACTGATTTTAAAATATTTGTCTTCTCACCTTGGGTACGGAAACAAACTTTTATCTTCGGGCATACAAATTTCTGACTTTTCCGGCCAGGAAGACATGGGTGGCAGATCTTTGTAAAAGTCGCATATTGGAACGGGAATTTTCTTTCTCAAAGCAGAGAAGAAACCAGCAAATCCACTTCGTCCTCGACCTCGATTTCTTGAAAACATGCCGAACTTGGAACCTAATGCCCAGTTACAAGGAACCGCCAAGGCGATGACAAGAATGCATATTTTAAGCCACTGTAAAATAAACAAAATATATATTTTTATATTCTCTTATACAAAAATAACTTAATATATCTTTAAAGAACAGATTGAGAATCATTGTACAGAAGAAAATTAACAGATGTTTTATATAGTATGAACTCGCATATATATAACAGACATAAACGCATCGTATGCATGAAAATATCCATTTTAAAATTTTTATTTATTTTTTAAATTTATTTATTTATTTATTTGTTTTTGCTTACGTTAGTTTGTTTCTTTCGTTTTATCCTTATTATTGTTATTATTATTATTTTATATTATTATTATTATTATTGTTGTTGTTGTTGTTGTTGTTGTTGTTGTTGTTGAACTAAATTCATACATATATTTATAATCACCGTAAGCCAATATTTGTTGTGAGAGCTACCCAATTTACAGTATAGATGAAATATATTGCACCTTTACACGCAGAGATTTTACATTAACATTATTTTGAAATTTACCAGTTTTATTATAAATGTTATTACTACTACTACTACTACTACTACTACTACTACTATTATTATTATTATTATTATTATTATTATTATTATTGATGTAGTTTTTATTGTTATTGTTGTTACGCTTATAAAGAAAATACAAAAACAAAAATATGCATTAAAATGTTCTATACGGCTTTCCAGATTTTATCATCATCGTTGTCGTCGTCGTCGTCGTTGTTGTTGTTGTTGTTATTATTATTATTATTATTATTATTATTATTATTATTATTATTATTATTATAAATATTAAAATATTCTATTTTCTTAGCCGATAGTAAAAAAACATCGTAAAATTATCAAGACACATAATCATTATTTTGACCAAATTAATAATGTTATTTTTTTAACAAACAGAAAACTTCAACTCACCATGTTGTACAACGAAAGTTTTGTAAGTAAAGACAGCGATAGAAAACTACCACCATGGGTCTAGTTATATAGTTTACGACTCCTCACTAGCCTTCACCTTCTGAACCAATCGGTGCAAAGGTCGGCGAGGACTCCCGAATGACGTCACTAATGTAATAATAAATCCTGTGGTAGTTTCCGTATACGATGCTACCCATTAATCGAGAGCGTGTAAAAGGATGTATATGCAGTTTTTATGTGACTATGACCGATGTCATTGTTATGATAACTGATGTGTGGCCTTGAATTCGTTTTCTGTCAATTAACCTGATTGTTTGTGTGTTCAGGTGCGAACCCAGTGCAAAAAAAAATTTAATTTTTTTTTTTTTAAAAGTGGGGGTAGATAGGTATGTTACCAAGTCTACTGTCTTGTTGTTTTACTAAATAATATTTTAAAATGAAATTATAATTTACACGTTATTAGGGTTTTAGAGTAAAGGATAGAGTAAAGATAAAAAAAAAAAAAAAAAAAAAAAAAAAAAAATGATGATTTTTTTTTTCATTTATTTTATTTTATTTATTTATTTTATTTTTTATTATTATTATTATTTTTTTTTTTTTTTTTTTTTTTTTTTTTTTTTTCAAATCGTTTCGCTATAATGAATTTACCTTGCTACGTTATCAGGGTTTAAAAGAAACAAAAAACATTTTCATATGATCTACAGATTACAGATTTCTGTTTTTCACTTCTTTACTTTTTAACGATTATATTACATTACCACAGACACAAATAAACAATAATACACAAAATCTTGAATCAATGCACGTTATATTTATTCACACAATTCAAACAGTACAATCATAATTATGGTCATAAAAATATATAAATATATATGTATGTAAAAATATAAAAAAAACAAACAAAAAAAAATCATATATTTAAGTATTCGTTTTATAAAATAAATTGCATCTTGGTAAAATGATAATTATGTCAGTGTAGTGCTGCTTAAGATATATTTTGGTGAAATAGCTAAAATTAATACATGTTAAATGCGTTTTAAATCAAGGTATGGATTCAAGACGTACAGTGGCGAAGTATCGTTAAACAATATTGATAAGTATTTCATCTCCTCACAGAAGCAATATCTAACACAGAAAAAATAATAAATAAAAATAAATAAATAAAAATTAATAAATTAAAATAGTGAATAAATAAATAAAATGATAATAATAAATAAATAAAATAAAAATTCATAATAATTAAAAAAATAAATGGATGATTTTTTTTTTTTCATTTATTTGATTTTATTGATTTTATTATTATTATTATTATTATTATTATTATTATTTTTTTTTTTTTTTTTTTTTTTTCAAAATTGTTTCAGTATATTGAATTTACCTTACTACATTATCAGGGTTTAAAACAAACAAAAAACATTTAAAATAATAATAATAATAATAATAATAATAATAATAATAATGATAATAATAATAATAATAATAACAATAATAATAATAATACGTTCAGAGATTACAGCACAGCTTGTACAATTACTCCACTTCGTGGTACATTTCTTTTTAAATCCAGTTCCAAACAGTGTTCGAAACCTTGTTTATCAAAGACAGTAGTTTGTGATTTTGTTGCATATAAACGATCTTTTGTTGTTAGTGAAAGTAACATATAAAACAGCGGCCGGTCGTCTTTTCTTCCGTGCCATCATTTAAAAAAAATCACCCATACACTTGATATTAAACAATCAGTAACATTCGTATGTACTGAGATTTCATTACACAAACAACTATTTATTCACCGACAGTTTAAAATTACCAGGCCTGGCAAAACACGAAATACATACCAAGGGAACTAACTCACTCATAAAAGTTTCAGAACATGTAAAAAGTTACAGTTCCTTAGTTGATAATTACAACAAGGCTAGGACTGAACACATTAATTCTGAAAACGTATAAGCCTTTATGAAAATCGATAAATATAAATATAATATTTTTTTAAAAAGAGTAATAATAATATTAATAATAATAATAATAATAATAATAATAATAGTAATAATACTAATAAAATTTTTAAAAATATATAGCTTGGCTTGTAACTTACTTTTTCGAATGAAAATAGATCTTTCCTTACTGTAAATGTTGTTTAGTTTATTAACATAGCACATACTTAGTACTATTTTTTACACTGTTGAAGTCACTAAACTTCATAAGAATCCTACAGTATAGCAAACTAAACATACCATTTACATGATACAAGTGTGTAAAGCATTCAGTATTCAGTTACCTCATTATACAACAGTACATTTGTTAACAAGAATTTCCCTAATACAAAATACAGCTTGTTTTTCTGAAACGTAGAGCCGTTAAGGCCCAAAATATAAATAACATATGTTTCTGAATATGACCTTAATGTTTTTTGACACTTGCAAATGCACAGCTTAGAATTATTCATTAAAAAAAACAAAAGACAGATAATAATAATAATAAAAATAATAATAATAAAAAATGATGGTGATAATAATAACAATAACATGTATGCCAATAATAATAATAGTAGTAGTAGTAGTTATTGTTGTTGTTGTTGTTGTGGCAGCAGTATTATTATTATTATTATTATTATTATTATTATTATTAAATGTAATAACTGACAAGGATGAATCCAGAATTTCAGAAAAAAAGGATATGTTATCAGTATAATATTTACCTGTGTTTGTGAGTTTTGGTGTATGTGGGTGTGAGTACATATAAACATACACAAACATACAGATACATACTGCTGGATATGAAGTATTGTGGATATGCAATCCCTGTTACAACCACATTATGTGGAAAATAAAGATGAAGACTGATTAAGTCAGTGGTAAATGATTGCACATATCCAGGAATTGATGAAGTTATGATCTGGTTTCTTTGATAAATCCCTGTCAGTTTTTCTTAGATCATTGGAAGAACAAAACAAACAAACAAAAAGAATAATAATAATAATAAAATTAAACTGAAAAAAATTGTTATATAACAAGGACACTTGATTTTACAAACAATAATCTCTCTTATCAAAAATTACACTCTTCAGTTAAGAAAGAAAAAAAAAACCCACTCATACAAAAAAAAAAAAAAAAAAAAAAAAAATTCACCATAAACTAAGAAATTACCAGTCAAATAGAAAACAAATGTTAATGAAATATACCTGTACGAACAAATCATTTAATAAAATAAAATAAATAAATAAATAGATAAAATAATAATAATAATAATAATAATAATAATAATAATAATAATAATTTAGAAAAAATAAATAATAGTAAAACAACATAAACTGGAAATATTCAGATTACATATTTAAAATTTTGTTTGTCTCATCAAAGGTGCACTTTGCTTTTGGTTTCGCCTGTTTGGTTGTTTTTATCCATCCTTACTTCACAGAAGCGATATATAATTAAGTAAATTCTAAGTTAAGTAATATGAAAATTCATTTTAAAAACTGCATTTTAAAGCACTAGCAAAACTGACACATCATAATGCTGACTGGGCTTCTTCTGGTAAACTGACTTCATGTGTTTTCTGTTTATTTCTAGACCATGGCCATCTGTAATATTAAACATTATTTTAATATTAAATCATAAATAAATAAATAAATAAATAAATAGATAGATAATATAGTTTAATAATAATAATAATAATAATAATAATAATAATGATGATGATAACAATAATAATGAAACAACAGTGATAATAATAATAATAATAATAATAATAATAATATGAATAACAGTAATAATAATAATAACAGTACTAATAATACACTAAAGAGGTTTTAAAACACACTAGTAGGTATGTGACAAAAGATGTAAGCGCGCAGCTGCGGTACGTCGCCTGACTGTTGTGATGTATTTTTGCTTATCTTGAAGAGGGTTTGTTCCCTCACTCGGGTTTCTGTTTCGTCATTATATTTTTTAAAAACAATTTAAAAAACAGCTAATATCATGACGTAGTGTACGTGTCCAGTTTCATCCCTGACAAACAACGGAGAATCAACAGACAAATTTTTACCGTTTTTTAAAAAAAATAATGATCGTCGTATATCCGAGACAAGCTTAGCTCAGATTTTAAATCATATACAAATCATACATTATGCATTCCTCTCATAGTATGCCAAATTTCACACAAATATTTAGGGTAGCAGATGGTTATTTTTGAATACCAAAATGAGTGGTGTTCTCATCAAACGTCGCAAACGAAAACGATCCGGCCACAGCCGATGTCTTACAAGCTCGATGTTTCGATTTATTTTTTATTTTTTATTTTTTAATTAAGTAATCGAGTTTTAAAGCAAGGAGTATGTTGTATGATACTTCTAAACCTATATATATATATATATATATATATATATATATATATATATAAATACCCTCCATTTTCATATATAATTCATGCACAGTGATTTGATTTTTATGAAATGTCAGATCTGTACAAGGCATATTAAAACTAATTAGTGCTATTAATTAACTGGTAAAAAAATAACTGTTAGCAAAATGGATCAATATGTGAAAAAAAAATACCGTCAAATTTTAGTCCGATAAAACGTCATAACTTTTTTTTTCGATCACTGCTATCCAACAGATCTTGGTGTCATCTAATATGCATTTTTTTTTTTTTTTTTTTTTTTTTTTTTTTGCTCCTTCTAATGATTTTATTATGTTTTAGGAAAATAATATTTTCGAAAATCTTGTCACATACCTAACACTAGCAGCAGTAAACACTAACCTTATTTCTTGTACATCTTCAAACACTTGAGGCAATGGCCGACCCATTGTTTCTGGAAGCATAAGCGCAAGAAGTCCGGCACCCACAGAAAGACCCCCGAACACGATGATGGGAAGAGGGGCCGCTACGACCCTCAAATCTAGAATCAGTGGGGCCAAAATGCCCCCTATTCTGGCGGACATTGATGACATTCCCATGCCTATACTCCTGTCGAAGATATTAAAATACTGTTAACATTTAAACCAAAAACTGTTTCAAAAAATCAACTGTCGCCTTGTTGTAGTGTACCTTTGGCTACAAGAAGAAACAGTCTAAATACAGTTTCCAAGTTGTTGTTTTTTGTTTTTTGTTTGTTTGTTTGTTGTTTTCTTTTGCTTCTCGTTGTCCATTGTTAATTAATAAGGAAGGATAACGGCGAAAGAGTGCAGAACGAAAAAACTGTTCAGCCGTTTTTTTTGTATTAGTGACGTCATAGTAAACTGGCTAATTTTAAATAACGTTTCTTCCGGTGTGAAAAAAAAAAAAAATAATAATAATAATAACAATAATAATATCTCAGTTCTCAGTGTATGCGGCATTCGCTTAATTTGTAACAATGTTAAACTGTTATTCTATTGTCGTACTTATTATCAGCGGTGACAGCATGACAGATCGTTAAAAACAATATAATAACAACTTGGACATTTAAATAATTTTATTAGACCATTTATTTGTGCCCCCATTGTGTGTGTGTGTGTGTGTGTGTGTGTGTGTGTGTGTGTGTGTGTGTGTGTGTTGTGTGTTTTGTTACGTTTATCAGAAAGTAAAGAAAAGTTATTTAAGTTGCGTACAAATATACAAATTTATGACATAAATTAGTCGGTTTTAATAAAAAGTAACATGATTATGTGAATACTGATTTAATGGTTCAAAAGTAATGATAGATTAATATAAATTAATGTGTGATATGAACATTTAATGTTATAAGAAAATACTGATTTATCAGTGTTTAAAATTAATTTATTTAAACGAAATCATACCGAAATTTTTGTTTTTGACCATCTTTTGAAATCAGTAACCACCAATAAATAAATAAATAAATAAATGAATAAATAAATAAAATAATACTTAATAAAATAAAGTAAAATAAAATTAATTTTAAAATCAATAAATAAATATTAAAACGAAATAACAAATTAAAAAATAATTTAAAAAAATAATAATAATAAAAATAAATAAACAAATTAAACAAATAAATAAAACAGAAAGAAATTAATAATAATAATAAAAAAGAACAAACCTCACGACTGTTGGAAAAAGTTCAGCAGCCATCAAATAAATAATTGCATATGAAGCAGTAATACAAAACTTGCCAACCATTGCTAAAATAATGGAAGTTATTTGCATACCTGCAAAAAAATAAATAAATAAATAAATAAATAAATATATAAATACACACACGCCCATATACCCACAGCCACATACAGAAAAATGGCCCCTAATTAACTGTACGATGAAGCGATCCAAGATGATCGATGAAGACTAAATCAGTTAACTACAACAGTACTGTACTTTTCAGCCTCCATTTGTTTTTAGAATACATTATAGTTCCTGCTCATGTTTGTTAAATTTACAGTTTTGGTTTATTCTCATTTATTGAAAAAATGGAGATCAGAAGGAAAAGAACAACAACTGTTTAGTTAATTATGGACCACCTGGTGTGTGTGTGTGTGTGTACATAATGAATAATAATGAAAATAATAAAATATTTTAAAAAAAAAACACAAAAAATACCACATTATTTGATCACGTTACTTGAGCTGTCCAAACGATAACATATGGTTAAAGTAAACACGTTTCAGAACTGTTGATAAAGCGTAAACAAAAATAAAGTAAAATCGACTCACAGCAAAATAAAGAAAAATAAAATTTTTGCGAACTTTGTCTTTTTTTACACAGCTGTAATACTGAATAATAACAATAAAAATAATAATAATAAACCTTTTTAGGATATGGGATGGTGCGTATGAAATATCAAGTGTCACGCAGTGCATGAAAACAAATAATACAACTGCATAAAATAACATTCTAACTAGAAATAATAAAATTACTTACTAATGTTATCTTTAGGTAGATTTCCGGAAATTATGCAAGCAACGCCACCTATACACATGGACGTTACAAGAGGAAGTCGTCTGCCAACTTTGTTTAGCACCAATATGCACACAATGTAAGATGGAATTTCTACAGCACCAGCAATACAGAAATTTAAATAAGGATTGCCTCCTAGATTTTCTGTGTTTAAGGACAAGCCATAGTAGACTAAGGAATTTACCAACCTGTAACATATAATAAGAGAAGTTAAACACCACTCACACACACACACACACACATGCATACACTCATACACTCACACACATACATGCATACACTCACACACTCACACACACACACAAACACACACAACACAAAAACGTACTTTCGAGTAGTGATTTTGATGATATAGAGGGCTAAGATAAAATAAGAGAGAGAGAGAGAGAGAGAGAGAGAGAGAGAGAGAGAGAGAGAGAGAGAGAGAGAGAGAGAGAGAGAGAGAGAGAGAGAGAGAGAGAGAGAGATTGTAACAGAAATTAACCAAGAGAGCTCGTAATAACTGGTATTATTTGGAATGTTATTTTCCAGGATTCAAAATGTTTAACATACCAGTTAAACCAAATGTTTAAAGACAGCTTCAGAATTTTCCATCGTTTGATAATGTCTAGAAGGGAATACTTCTGGGTCAAAAGCGGAGACTGGCTTTTCTTTAGAGATTCGATGATATTGGGACTCAGGTTCACTTTGTTGACCTTGGCGGCTTCCATTATAATTTTCTCTGCTTCCTTTTCCTTGTTCTGAGAGAGCAGCCAGCGAATAGATTCTGGCAGAAACCTGAAAAGAAAATGTTCGGTTAAATCAAGACTTATCTGGATTATCTGTCGAAACAACTCTTTGATGTTTTCAATCGAAGTGAGAAAATCATTAAATTTTAGACACGTTGACTTCTTATTTAAACTACATATACTAATAAAATGTTCTGTCATAGATAATTTATATGCAAAATGATTACACATTAACAGCAACGGATTTGTGTACATACTGAGGTATAACAAAATCCAGGTGTGCGATACTGGGCGTATTTTAACATAGCATCAGAAATGACAACTAAATAGAGAATGATTTTCTTCTTATGCCAATTGTAGGTCTCTATATACACATGTATAAGTTTATTTAATTGTACTTTTTGTTACTGAATTTGTTTTATTTTATTTTTTAACTTTTTTATGATTATTTTTTTAACGGTGAAACACGTAACCTTATATTACTTAATATATCCATAGGTATGCACGCACGCACGCAAGCATGCAAACACACACACACACATACATAACTATACATACATAGACATCTACTTACATGCATACGTTTATGTATGCTCATTATATGTATGTATGTATGTATGTATCTCACCACCAATATGCAGCAAAGAGTAGACATGGCGCCGTTATCGCCGCTTCCAGGAAACGCCATTCACGTAGAAAATAGGCAATACCCGCCAGCGTCATATAACCAACACTGTAAAATATCTGTATTATAAACCCTGTCACTACACGATACTTGGGTCCTACCAGTTCTGTAGCTGAAATAAAAAGTTATAATGTTAAGTAAGCGTACAGCCATAATAACATACAGACACTCGTGGTTGTAGTAGCAATAGCAGCAGAAGTGGTAGTCGTAGTAGTAATAACAGCTATGGAAACAATAGTATCAGTAGCAGCAGTAGTGGTATGTTAGTAGTAGAACTACTTATGGTATTACTAGTAATATTACTTATATATGTACTGACAAAAAGGGAATGAGGAATGAGGAAAAACAAAATAATCACTGCTACTAAGCAACTAACAACAGTAAGAATAATAAAATAAATAAATAAATAAATAAACAACCAATATATGCATTAATAAATAAATAATAATAACAAAAACAATGACAACAACAACAACAACAACAACAATACAGTCGACAGTAATAATCCAGACACTGATCGAGTTTTTCTCGTACTTTTACACTTACATAAAGTAAAGGCGATAAGAAATGCCCCAGTCTGTGTAGCTCCTTGCAGAAAGTAGAGCGGAAGAAACATAGCAATGCTCTGTGAGGCCGACACAATCCCTCCGCAGACGACCAGCAGAGCAATTGCAATGAAAAACAATGGACGTCGTCCGTAACTGAAAACGTTAAATAAAACAGTCGTCATCACGTTCCCACTTGTAAAAAAATAAATAAACAAATAATAAATAATAAAGGAGTCTGTAACAATGTAAAAAAACGTGCTTCACAACAGCTTGCTTTGATTAGCACGTTAATGTTTTTGTTTTCAAGAAACAAAATAAAATAGTCCTGATTTATATATATATATACGATTGATTGTTATTAATATGAAATACTTTTAGGCAAATGTAAAAACGTCTGAAGTAAGAGTAAGTATTTCACACCATTCTAACGGAAAATAAATGCATATTTACATAACACATACTTATATACATATATGTAAATAAATAAATAAATAATGCCGACTTAATTAGGAGTATTGTTATTTAGCTATTATATTTTATTTTATTTCATTCATTCATTTTATTTTAAGATGTTTTATTTTAATTTTAATTAATTCATTCATTCATATTATATTATATTATATTATATCATATCATATCATATATTATTTTATATTATTTTATATTATTTTATTTTATATCATTTTATTTTATTTTATTTCATTTGTTATTTATTTATTTATTTATTTATGTGTCATGAACTATGTATCACTGAAATACAACAATATTCTATTATGTCTGGGCTAAGGATAACAAGTGTTTGTAATAGCAGTCCGCCACACTGCGCCAGCTGGTTTGACTGACGGTTACAGCTGTAATTACACAATAAAGATTATTGTTCGTTAAATCGAGCTTAAGTACCGTATTTACTCACATATATGTGGCATTTAAAAAAATATAATAATAAAATAAAAAATATATATATATATATATATTCAATGTATATTTCATAACTTTAATTTTGCAAGTTAGTACTTGGTGTGTAACCTATATAAAGATAAATACGGTCTTTTTTTTTTTTTTTTTTTTGTAAATTACCTATCTGACAACTGACCAAAGACGACTGCCCCAACTAAACGTCCAGCAAAATAAACCGATTTCGATGTTCTGACCCAGAATCGTCTGTCGCATACCAGCTCGAACTGAAAAATTAAAATATAAATAAATAAATAAATAAATCATGACAAATAATAAAAATAAAATAAAATAACATAAAATGACATAAAACATGTATATGTGTATAACCATATATATGGATATATATATATGTATGAATGTCTGTATGTACGTGTGTGTGTGTATGTGTGTGTGTGTGGGTGTATCAGTATGTATGTATTTTTGTGGTCTCTTAAAAGTACATACATGATTCATAAAAGTACATACATATCTCATAAAAGTATATACGCACTCATGAAAGTGCATACGTGTCTGATTAGATACTCAGTGATAACTAACACGTTTAAAGCTATGTTTAAACACGAACCTCTGACACTATTGTTGATAAGTAGGTATCTGTAGAAAACTGTGAACCCTCTGGGCACTTGACGATGCTTCGGTTGGAACCCAAAACGGCTACATTCGAAATATTGGCCCCTGCCGCCTTCCATATTTGCAGCGTTTGAGACAAACTGTATAAGTGGCAGTTGTCATTCTCCGGAATAAAAATCGTTTCCAGTTCTTGCGTTGTTAAATTTCCCAAAGACGAGTTAGAGACGTCTGGTATACGACAGTGACTTCCAGGAGTGGCACCGACAAATACCATGTTTAAACTGTGCCATGCAGCTACAACGGAGAACAGGCACAGAAGAAAATAGCGAATACGTTGATATTTGCCAAACTGACCAAGAATATCGAGTAGTTCATCAAAATTCATCTTCGCCTGTAATAATAATAATAATAATAATAATAATAATAATAATAATAACAACAACAACAACAACAACAACAACAACAACAACAACCACAGTAACACTATAATAATTATTATAAAAATAAATAATTACGATGATAATTGTAGTGGTAGTAAATTAGTAGTAAACAGTGATGATGACTGTGACAGTAATGATCATAAAAGTAATAATAGCCATAATAATATAATTATAATAATAGCAAACAATTATAATATTACAAATAGCAACTACTGCTACTACAATAATAATAACAGAAATGTACTAACGATATTGGATACAAATCTGTACGTTGCGAAGTATCGATTGTCAAAATGTTGCTCAAACTGCCAGTGTGCCTCTCACACAAACATTGGTGACCTACAATAATTATAACTGATGTAAATATATAGGTTAACTTTTCTTCTTCTTCTTCTTCTTCGGTCTGTATTTTGTCTTCATCTTTTGACATGATAACCCCAGATTATTTATCTCTCATTGTACGTGTGATCATCATATTCGCTGAATCGACATATTTTTACAAATATAAAACATTAGTTTTAATTCGTCGATTCCTTTGTAATGTTTAACTGATGAAAATAGTTTTGTTTTTTTCAGAAACCAGTCCTGCAAATGTGAACATAATTACAATTTTCCCATTTAAGTTTTAATAACTGAATATCTTTCAGTTCAGTTAGGTATTGTACCGTACTGTAAGTATCAGCTGGTGACTCTAAATAAAGTTTCGTGAAATCTTTTATTTTAATTTCCAGCTGTGCAGTTTCAGTAAGGGTTATAATAAAGAGTACTTGATAATACTAGTTGTTATTATGCTTGTAATACGTTGCAACATATGGAAAGAAAGCAAAAGCTAAAAAATGTACAACAGATTGTGATGGTATTATAATAAGCAAACTAAATTTAACTGATACAATCTGTTCCGAGATTGACCGAATTCTGTATCATAATAAACAGTCGAAATTTAACTGCTATTTTATCAAAAACATTTTTCTTTTTTCATGCAGTCTGTTCCGAGATTGACTGAATTGTGGAACATAATAAACAGTCTAAATTTAACTGCTATTTTATCAAATCTTTTTCTTTTTTCAAGCAGTCTGTTCCGAGACTGACTGAATTCTGGATCATAATAAGCAGACAAAATGTAACTGACAGTTTACCAAACCTTTTTTCAAGCAGTCTGCTCCGAAATCGATTGAATACTGAAGCCGGCGTTTCGCTGATCGTAGAACAAAGAACACAACAACAGAACGTACAGATTATAAAACACACACACACATATATATATATATATATATATATATTAACGATTGCTTTGACGCTTCGACAGTCTGTAATGTTTTTAAAGTTTCGTAATAAATAACCGCCTAAACAGTAAATTATAAAATAACAGCTTTATGCTCTCAAAAATGTTTCGTGCACGCCCTAGTGAGAATACGCTTCCGGGTTCCTCTTTTCGCTGTTCAGAACTTCCAGGCAAATATGGCATCGATTACCAAGAACTGCAACTCGGACCGGTACCTTCGCATTTCTGACGGTATTAATCTACAGTATGAATTTATTTTAATGGTATGCGTTTGTTTGTGAGTATGTGTATGCATGTGTTTGTGTGTGTGTGTGCGCGCGCGTGTGTGTGTGTGTGTGTTTGCAAATCTATTTTTTATTGTTTTATATCATTTTATTTTATTTATTTATTTATTAGTATTCAATATTCATCATCGTCATTATTATAATTAGTATTATAATTATAATCATTATCATCATCATCGTAATTATGATTATTATTATTATCAGTATCATTATTATTATATATATTTAATTTTTACCTTACAATTTCCTATTTGAATTTTTAATTTATTTGCCTCTCTGAATTGCTAATTTATGGCGTTTTTTGTTGTAACCGATATGACTCAAGTTTAAATGAACTTAATTATAAAGGAAAACATATCAGTGTGCAAAATAACAATAAGCAGGGTCCATGTGCACTCTTTAGCAACGTATTATTCAATAAATCTCAACTTCTTATATAAAAAAATAAAAATTAAAAAATTAATGCGTATAATTGTAATATATCCTGTCTATAACACCTTATTATAATGTAAAGAATCAACCAAATAAGTAATAATTTACAAAAATAAAATAAAAATAAAAATAAATAAATAAATAAATAAATGGTCTCATTATAATTAAAATGGGGGGGGGGAAAACATTTCAGTTAATATTAACTGTACCAATATTTCAGTCTGTGATATATTTCAGTTTCCTTCATTCTTTCTGTACCTGAAATAAAATCTTTAAGATGTTCAGAATACAGACAGCTCAGTGCTAAAATCATTGGTCATAAAAATAAATAAATAAATAAAATAAAAAAGATTGTTCAAATAAGAATTTTTCACAAGAATCTTTTATGATCAGCCTTAATTGTAAATAATTTTTTTTAAAGTAATAGTAGTAGTGGTTAGTAGTAATAGTAACAGTAGCAGGAGTAGTAGCAATAGGAATAGTAGCTTGTTCTAATAGTTATTTGTTCTAGTAGTAGTAGTAATAGTAGTGGTAGTTAATTCTAGTAGAAGTAGTAGTAGTAAACAACAATAATAATCATAATCATAACCATAATAACAGCAACAATAATATCAGTTAATAATAATAATAATAATAATAATAATAATAATATTAATAATAATGAAGCACGATTTAATAAAATTACAGAGATTACTTACTGTCAAGTTAAATGGAGGCCCGGTCGTGTGATATATGGTAATATAAATTGTGAATCAAAATATGCAGTTGCACGCCGAGGAAGTCCGATAAATAATAGAACGAAACTGTTTTGACTGCTTTACTTTAGAACGTTTTAAAATGCGAGTATAGCATTTGAAACACGCTATTTCGGCGTGGTTTTCCAACAAAGGCTAAGTTTCGAATATCGATTTTCATGTAGGCTGAGATTAACAAAGCGTACTGTTATCTCACTGCATGTTTACTGGAAGAGCCACAAGTTCACGGCATTGTGTATGTTTAAGCTATTCAAGTAATCTAAACAGTGATAATATTGGTTATAAAGTTTATTTGAAACATCCAAGCTAACAGAGAAAGCCGACTGTTGCATTTACACATTTATAGATTAGGTTGTTTGATTATTAATACCTCGAACGAATGTGCATATAAATCCAGAAGTGACCGGCCACGGTTCAGGCATTACTCACAATAGAGACGAGGAAAAAAAGGAAGGAAGCAGCATCTTACTTAACCAAGAACGGTGTATAGTTTCAGTTACAGTTACACTGTGTCATACATATGTTAATGACTAAGGATAATGCGACGAGCTACCAGTGCGCTCCCCCTCTGAATGTTAGAAAGAAACCAGATGTATGCACAGGCCAAGTTCATTATATACAGAGGTAATCAGGTATTGCGGTAAACCAGATTTTTCTACGAAATGGGAATTATACGAACTGGGAATCTACCAAATGGGAAGACACCGCGTTCAGAGGTCTGATGATGCCCGGGGCCATCTCCTTGACTGTACGCTCCAAAGACTCAAGTAAAAGCACTAGTACTGAGAAATATTATGAAAAAGGAAGATATTTTCAATACGTAAACACAGATGAAACATAAAATTAACACTTTATTCGATTTAAATATAAATCAACCAAATTTATTAAGTTCGTTTCTCTGATTGGATGCCTCCCCACATTTGGATGCCCGGGGCCACCGCCCATCCGCCCCTCCCCCTTCCTCTGCTACGCCACTGCCTAGCGAATTGACAGTTGTTATTTTGTGATATTATTTCATGCTGTACGCAATGACATCACGATTACAGAAAAATAGGCGGTATTTTTAAAATATTAATTTGCCTGACATTTTTAAACTATTTGTTCTTGTTAACAAAGTACACTTTAAGTTATGTTACTTGTTGAAAAAAAAAAGTGAATATTACTGGCGTAAAAATGTACGATAGATAAAGTAATAAAATGAAATAAAAATGAAAGTCAAGCACTTTAGGTGAATAAAAAATAAAACGCTGCCATAAAAAGGTTCTCCTCTCAACCACCAAATGACACTCGATGATAAATGTGGTAACTATAACCGTACATTAATTTATGCGAGAATATCACTTTGCGAAAATTCTTTAAATTCTATTGCAGTTAGTTATGTTGCTGGCCTAGCATTAATCGAAATATGTCAACCCCATTTTATACACTGTTTCTTCATGTCACAAAAGGTTCACTTTAAGATATCTTACTTGTTGAAAGTCTGAGTATTACTGGTGCACACATATACACACACGCACACACATATACACACGCACACACATATATACACACACACATACACACATATATTTACATACACACAAACACACATACACACATACACACACACACATTATATACAGGAGTTCTCATGCGTACAGCGAGAAAATGTAAATCAATAAATAATAAAGAATTATCATATTTGCAGTAAAAATGTTTTAATTAAATACATGAATCGAAATGAATTAACATGGTAATAAAACATAAAACTGTGATGACTTATTCAAGGAATGATTTTTACTGCAGAGATAAACTCGTCACTCGTGGAAAATACCTTTCTACCTATACATTTTCCCGTATTCATCGAATTACATGATTTTTACCATTTATTAAATCTCCTGAACAGCATTTTTTATATACTTGTGTGTGTGTGTGTGTGTGTGTGTGTGTGTGTGTGTGTGTGTGTGTGTGTGTTCTATTTTCATGTAATATTTCTCTTTATTGTGTTTTTGTTTATTTTGCACTATATGCATTCAAATAAAATATTTTCGGAAAAGATAGAGCAGTATTCCTCTAAACTATAATAAAAATAATATAAACAACAGAAGCACGTATGATAAATTAACCGGCCAATCACGACTGACATTACACTGACTCCCATACTAAACAACCGATGTTCTTCATAACGATTTATGATTGGCTACATCTTCAACAAAAACTACTTAGTATATTGACCAGGTTCGGGAGGCCACTTTGTTTGATAATTAAGGGTCCTTTACACAAAAGTTTGAATCGCTGATCTTGATAACCTATTAAGTCTTCTTAATGAGGATGTTGCTGTACGTGCATTACGAACATGCCCTGTTTATTTTGTTGTTTTAAAGGAGAACGCACCAACAATTTTTAGCGGATAATAGGTTTTAAAGTGTGGGCAGTAAACTAATATGATTTACTCTTCTATACGTTACACTCATGATAATATATATATATATACAAATTATTTCATGCTATATTGAGTTGTTTTGGGTTGTTTTTTTTTTGTTTGTTTTTGTTTGTTGTTTTTTTAGGTTAAGTACAGAAATGATGTTACTTATATTTTTTATTTATTCGAGGATACTTAAGCGTTTTAATAAAGTTTAGAAATACGTAGATAAATAGGATCCATATAATCCGCGTATAAATTTATCTTTCTCATTTACTGTATATTTAATGAATTATGGACACGTTTGATAAAATTTAATAAAACTAATGTTTATTTTAGTCAAAAAAAAAAAAAAAAAAAAAAAGTATTTATTTATTTTGTAATTTATAAAGTCCAGCTGTTTATTTTCTGTTAAAAACGCCTTTTTGTATTTAGAGGAAGAGGTAATGTCTTCCTAATGTGTTTTAATGAATATATAATAATAATAATAATTGTATGCTTGAATGTATGTCGTACATACACAGATACTCACGCAACACAGCTTGCATGATTGAATAATCGATATTGAATCAAGCATGTTTGATAAACAGCTGTTTAGAAAATTGGGTTCATAAGTAGCTGTAATAGAAATATTGCTACACTACATCCGTGTTTTTTATTACTCATTCTGTTAGATCTTCAGTTACATAAAATAAATTGTAACTCTTTGTTCGCCATGCGATTGATTGGCCTGAACCCATGATAATATTGTACCTATTGTTTGTTTGTTTGTTGTTGTTTTTTAACTTTAATTTTCGTTTATCAGCTGTTTTCAGCGAAAACATTTATATATCGGACAGTTATTACAATAAGCGATGTTGGAGGTTTTTAATATACATTTTCCTCTTTATTTATTTATGATCTATTGATTTGTGATTGACTGATTTATTTTTATTATTTTATTACAATTACTGTATTATTATTGTTATTAACTCACGAAATATGAACAGCAAAAACAAAACAAAAATTGATCGTTAAAGAACAATATCAGCAACAATACAACCAAACAAAAATAAACCAGTCATTAGAAATCCTCAAAATAATGGAGACAGATGTTTGTTCTTTCTTTTTTTCTTCTTTTGTTGCTTTTTGTTGGATTTTGTTGTTGTTGTTGTGTTTTGTGGGGTGTTTTTTTTTTTTTTTTTTTTTTTTTTTGTGTAATTATTGTTGTTTTTCGTTTTTATAGTTTGACATTGCAGTGGATGGGCATAATTCCTAGGAGTAAAAATTTAATAATATACCTATATTTATCAGCAGAAGAAGTATCCCGTTTATGAGCTACAGCTCTGGTTTTACTTCTTAAAAAAAAACCGGATATTTCCTGACAATAAGACAAATGACATTTTCAAGCTGTATCTTTCCAGTAATCTGAGACCTTAAACCAACACTGTACACTACGAATTCATGTGACACTCGGTACCTGACATATTATGTTTGAATACACTTCAACAGTATAGTATTCAACAACATCTGAAACGTAATAAAAATTAAAAAAAACACACCAAAAAAACACTGTTCTACAGTTAGAAAAGCTATTAAAGTTGTGTTATTTGTTGTTTTCTATATTTAAGAAGTAACACACATTTATGAAGCATTTTTTGTAAGCGCAAACTAAACAGGAAGGTTAACGAGAGATTTTGGTGACATCATATTTCCGTGACGAGTTAATGATGGTTATATGGAAAATAGACGGAATCTGCCATCCATATCATGCTTCACTGTAAATAATTCAGAGCAACAGAAAAATCTTAGACGAGCCAACAAAATAAAACAAAAATAAAATCAAATATTTTAAAATCAATAAAATTTTAAAATAAATAATAAAAATAATGAAATAGTATGAATTTCGATTTCAATAAATAAACAGCAATTCATTTCTTTTTTTGTGATATAATTTTACACTAGGACATAAACTGTTCTTTTTTTAAATTATTTTATTTTATTTTTATTTTATTTTTTTTTTTCCTCTTAATACATGCATTATTATTGTTGCTACCCTAAAAAAATAGTAATAATAATAAAAAAAAAAAAAAAAAACAGTGTTTGTATGAAACTGGTTTCATCTGTTCCGCTAAAGTTAAAGGAATGAGGTATATTTCCCAATATATTAATTATATACACATTATAAGTGAATAATAATAATAATAATAATAATAATAATAATAATAATAATAATAACAATAATAATAATAATACAATTTAACAATACAATTTGAAAGATAGATACTATTAAAGCGTGATAACTCGTGACTGGTTAAATAAAATGCGAATTGGTGGCTGCAATCCATGTTATTTAGCTTTGCTTAAATCGTAGTCACGTGATCCGTAGGTGTTCCCTGTGGGATCGAAAAATGCAGGTAGGAAAGAATAAGTTACTTTTCCCACCTGTTTCGTTTAATTGAATAAGCATTTCAGTGTTATGTTTTATCTTGATTTATGTAAGTCTCGATCCACTGATGGCAACACTATGAACGATACATATCTTCTTCTGTAAATACGAATTTACAAATGATTGTTTATAATACTGTCACAAATAAAATTATGTTTTGGTTTGGTATTTTACTCGTTTTATAATTAGATTATTTATTATAATGACAATCTGTTAATGACATTAATTCAGATTTTATCACAGTATTACATTTTGAAACACCAGGTTTCTACATCTGGCAAAAAAAAAGTACAGTTAATGAAGTAAATCAGACATTTTCATTAATGCTAGTGTGTCATTTATGATTTACTGATTTACTATCATTTAGGTTTAGGTAATAAATTAAATTTGTATTATTATTATAAATTTATTGCTAATTATAAATCTGATAGTATAATATTATGTCTTCAATGACCATTTTGAAAGACATTAGTTTTAAACAAATAATGGGATTAATGGTAATTCAGTGTTACTGTTAGTATTACTGAAAGTTGTTTTCATTCAATCATTCTGTTATACTAACATCTTATAAAGTTAATGTTACTTTATTATTATTTTACAGATACCATTTTAGATATATGTTGTACACAGATTTTGTCCTTGTACTTATATTGGATTTGTAATACCACTGTGTTACTGTGTATTACAACAATAAAGAACATTTTAGATGTATAAAGATCTCAAAACACAAGAACTCTGATACTAATATAGTTACTATTATTTCAAATGTTATAATATGGTATTTGGTTAAATTTGTAAGATGATCACATATTGTTAATTATACCACATCTGGTTTACTGAGGTAATAGTCTAATTAATGTAGTCAGAAATACTTTCTGTGACTGTATCTCAACTAATGAATTTACATCATATCATGCAGCTTTTACTTATTACAGAAAGGACATGAAAATGAAATCTAAATTTTGGATGTTAATAGAGGTGACCAGTAGTTCACAAAGTGACAAGAATGGATCTGACATGTTAAATGTTTTTTAATATTAACTGTTAGATATCAGTCATACATCTTACAGAGAACTGCATATTCCATTGGCTTTTGGTAAACAAGTTGCGGAACACTAGAAAGTTTAGGAAATGGCCACAAACTAGGAGGATAAAATTATAATTATGATATATATTAAAATAAAGTAAGCATATAATTTTCTTTGTACTCTGGTTCTCAGTGCATTTGTCTTATTTTTTTGTTCTTACTCATCAAGTTTAGTTTGTTTGGGGATTTGTTGAGCTTTGGATGGCAAGAAAAAAAATGCTAAAAAAATTGCATGCATTTTCTCATTTACAATTTTATATTGAATTTTTAAATGGTGGATTTAGAGTAATGGTAGTATTACAGATACCTCTACATGATTATTTGGTATATACTTGTATACTTTAAGTTATAAATATGTGAATAATTCTTCTCGTATAAATATTATGTATGATACTAATTGCATTCAATAATATGTATAACAGGGTCCAATCTAGACTAGAAAAATAGGGCAAAGTGACTTCTCCCTCTAGACATGTTAGGGTAAAGTGAGAAGACCAAACAAGACAATAAAACATAATCAAGCCATTAGCACAAAAATAACTTATTTTCTTTCAAATAAGACAGTATTTTTTAAAAGTATTTCACACAGATTCATGCCAAATGTGGTTCAGTTATTTAACAAAAGTTTAATTCTGAGGTTTCTTTACAATTACTTCTTGAATCTTACTCCCCTACTTTCATAGGTTTGTAAATTGTGTTTATTGTCAATCCATAATTACAACAGTAAAACAAAAATGTATTTTTGGTCTCCTTCCACAACATAAGGTAGTGACAGGCAGCCCTCTCTTTAGTACTTGGTCACAGACACAAAAGTCTGTATCGGTTAACCTGAATGGTGTGAGAAGGAAATTTGTGATTATTGTCATTAAAAAATTCCAATGAGACTTGCACAGAAACAAAGAAAGCCTGTTAATGATCTTTTACACTTGCTTCCACGTGGTTGAAAGCGACGAAACTAGAAAAATCAGCTTCATTATTTTTAACATATTTTTTGTTTGTGTTTTATTTATTTAGTTCTTTACATTTATAGAACTATGCACAACAGATGTAGAATAGAAATATAAGATTTTGTTTTTCTCCAGTGATTTATTAATAAATGTAATTTGATGGAAATAACTGGGTTGCCTGGCCAAACACATATTTTCACATGATTTTTGGAAAATCTACCAATATTTCAGAGTGATTTTTCTATTCTTATTATTAAAAAAAAAAAGGAAAGAAGATGACGACTTATAATTTTGCCCACATCATCAACTTGCATAAACCCTGGTATAATAATAATAATAATAAAATAAATTACAGAAGTACTCTTTTTCAGACATAACTTACACACATTTTAAAATATTGAACATATTTTGAATTTTAGTTCTTATTGTTTCATTATCCTTTTACAAAAAATGAATACACTTTTAATGTGATTTTCAGTTAGTTTACTATGAATGTAAAAAGTTGAAAATAGTTTACGAAGCAAGAGTGCATGCATTACATTATGAAAGTGACTTCATCAAATGCTTAACATAGTTGATGGTGTGTAATTATTAAATAGTATTTTTTTTTTTTTTTATTTTATTAAAATGGCCAGATATGTTTAAAATCCATGCGAATGATTTTTTTTTTTTTTTTTCCCAAACTGATACTGTACAGTATGTTATTTTATAAGAAAGTTTTGAACTATATAACTGACAGGGAATTTTATGATCTGATGTAACTTTAATATATTTTACTACTATAATTTTTTTATTATTATTATTATTTTTTTTAAATTTATTTATGTGTCTAGAATCAGTTTTACAATGACTATCTTCAGGAAAATGTTAACTTTCATATATTTTTTTTAATATATAATTGTGAAGTATGCATTCTAGCAGTATCAGTATAAGTTACAGTAAGTAAGTTCATTTAGATGTGGAAAATCGCATTAAAGTAAAAAATTTAATAATAATAAGAAGAAAGATATAAATGTATTTTTAAAAAACTAAATAATGATCCACTCACTGTGACTCAGCTTTTACAGCAGGTAATTGATACTTCATTTGCTAAGACTCGTAAGAGCCAATAAAATAGTAATTAATTTTAGCCTGTTTATTCACATACTAGAGAATGTTCAGTGTAGATAACATGTACCAGCATGAAGTTCTTTTAATAACAGATTTCATTTTTGTTTTGTTTTCTTAGTCTTGGGAAAGTCACTTTTTTCAGGGTTTTTTGTTTGTTTGTTTGTTTGTTTGTTGTTGTTTTTTTAAAGATCAAGAATGGCATGTAAATTAATGTTTATTTCAGTCCTGTTCAGAATGTGCATCAGGTTAATTTTCTGTTCTAACCAGTGCTTCATGACCATTTTATCAAAACCATGATTTTATGTTATTTGTTGTGTTAGCAGAGACATTTACAAAAGATGCCTTGCTGCTCATTTATAAAATGGTCTGTCACGTGGTTGTAAGAGGTTTCTTCTTGTGTCTTTTTTTGTTGTTGTTGTATGTGTGTTTACCTTCTACTTATTCAGCATGTTTATCACACATGGAGTTCATTGCCATTAAACATGTTGAGTGGATGGAAATGGTCTGTAATGTGTCAAACTGTTAGCTATTGTAACAGATTGACCTTACTAGTTGTAAATGATAATAATAGTACTGCAGTGGGGTGATCATTAAAATAACAACTGGAACTGATACTTTATATAATGTTATGAAATATGCATATGTTCTGAATCAGAGGATCTGTTTGCCCTAAAATGTTTTCTAGTATCAGAAAAATACAACTGGCATATACACAATGACAAAACAAATGTCAGCTCTAAAGGAAGAAAATGGCAGTGTTCAAATTTCATACATTGTTATGAGTGATGATAGGTGATGCAGAACAATAAAACAACACGAAAGTATAAATAATTTTATTAGATCATTTATTTGTACCATTACTGGTGTACTTTAATCCCAGGCTTTTCAGAGATGTCCTCATGATGGGCATGTTACAAATGATTGATAGATTTATTTGCTGAGTTTTGTAACTAGATTAAATTGTTTAACATCATCCGATACTTCATTTTTGTTTTCTAAACAGTTTACAGTTTACAGGATTTAAAAAAAAAAAAAAAAAATTTAAATCTGATTGTGTTTTCCTGTCTGTGAAAAGATATATATATATATATATACATAAAAATCTCTTCCTACTTACTGATAAAAGTATGACCAATATCTAATTAGTATAATATTAATACAATTTTAACATTATAATGCGATTTAATTAAACATTCATCACATTATTAATTAATTCCTAATTAAATACCTATAATTTAGTTTAAATTATTTACTATATAGTATATCTATTTGTTTGGGTGGGGTTTTTTTGTTTGTTTTCTATACTAATGATGTATTGTCTGTAAATAACATGCTGATAGCACACAACAATAGTAGAAAGAGCAGAACATGTACAGAACTGGCACACTGACAATTTACTGAGTAATGTTTAAAAAAAAAATAATAATAAAAAAATAAAAAATAGCTGTTTATAGCTTTGGCTTTAAGTAACAGATTATAACTTTTATGAAAACCAGTTTTGTGAACTTGTTGAAATATACTTAATTAGATATCCTGTTCTATGTAAAAACAGTTATTTTTTATTTGTCTCTATCTAGTCTATGTATAATTAATATATTTCATATATACATATTTATTTTCTGTTTTCATGTTGTTGTTTTTTTAAGATTGATTGTAATTTCACAGTTGAAGATACTGTTAAATGTTGTATGTTACTGTCACTGATTGCAGTTCATTTTACATAGTCAAGTTAAGATATTTAAAAAATAATATTTGTCTGTGCATATGTAAAATAGATATGTATGCTTATTTAATTGATTATTTGACTGCATAATTATTAGTTACATGAAGTCCTCGATATTGAATACACACACACATTCATCTACTTGCACATACACCCAAGCTGAATGATAGGACATTTTAGTATTTGTTATATTTTCTTTTTTTATAATATTTCAGGACAACATTTCTTTTAGTCATTGGATATTGATGATGTTGGCACCATGATGGACATCTTGAACCATGTGTAAGTATAATTAATTTGCATTTACAGCTTACGTGTGTGTGTGTGTGTGTTGTATTATTATTATCATTATTATTATTATTGCACAGCTGATAACATTTTCATACATTTAGTTCTGATTTACAATCAGTGAAAGTTTTATGCACTGTGATATCAGGACAGATCTGTGTTTATCAGTATTCTTTATATATTTTACTGTTATAGAAAAACATTTTGTAACAATATGTCACTGTTATTTTATTTTATTTTTTTATAATTTATATTTTGAATTTTTATATATTTATTTTTTTTTATTTTATATATATATATATATATATTAAATGTATTTATTTATTATTTTTTAAAGTGTAGTTCTTTCTCATCAGATGTCTATAAACTAGTGACCCAGAAAGTACTATGAAGTTTGACAAACCCCTGTAGTTCAGTTATCTCTCTTACATACATTATTGTTTAGATATGTTGTCAAACCTGTTTTTGTTCATTTATCTTCAACATCACTGTCTTGGTCATGTTTTTCAAAGAAGGAAACTGAATATTTAAACAATACTTAATATTATCTATTATGACAAAGAAATTCATGTCTTATTCAAAATGAGTAGATTCCGAACAGTAACTGATTAAGTGTTATTTTTCAGTTGTTCGTGAACAATTGTTTAAATATTGTTTTATTGTATAGATTCAAGTGAGTATATGTGTATTGCATTACTCCTACATGTTTTCAGTTTATTTCATGATATTTTTGATGTTTTTGGTTATATACACAACATTTGTCTATTGACTATGGCATCCAAGAAGAAAGTAGAAGTAAATGCAATTTTCAGTGTATTTTGTTTTCATGTTTTAATTCATTATTTAGGGCATTTAATTGTGTCATTTTTGCTTAAATTGTGTTTATTTGCTGTTTAACTTTACTGACATGAGTATTATTGAGGATCTGGGAACCAGTTAATTTACTTTCCATTATTTTTAATGGGGAAAATTGATTCAGAGTTTGAATGGCCTAAAATGAATTAAATTTGATGTTTGAGGTATCATTGTGTATGTATGTATGTAGGTATGTGTGTATATGAGACTATGTATGTGTCTATAAATAAAATTAGTCACATTATTAGAAAAGTAATTATAATTTGTGTTGTCGTGATGCTGAACTTATTTGAAGAAACCAAAACGTAAATTATTAATTCCTGTTTGTAATAACATAACTTTATTACTGCATCAATACTTAGTTAACAATATTGATATATTTGTGTAATATACTTCAATCTGTGATCAAAACAGTAATTTTATAAGAAAATCAATGAAGGATTCCTCTGTTCAGTGAACTGATGATAATTATTGTGTCACACTTATTTTATATATTTTGCCAATTTTACCTGTGTTCCATATTTAGTTAACTCTGTTAGGTGATCTGTTTGGCGAATTAATATTAGACATCAGTAAATTAATTGGTATGGGTGTTAGTTCTGTTTTACTAGTGTTATAAATATAAGGACTTGGTATGTAATAGCCATTAACTAATGTACTTGTGCATTAAAAAAAAAAAAAAATGTAAATTTTTAACTGACTGTGGCTGGCAATCCCAGCCTAATGTTTCATAAATCATGATAAAATTTCCTATGTGGAATTTTAATATCACAGATCAGTAATACAGTGATATATACTTTGTTATAATGGTAATGATTTTTGAAAAAAAATGTATTACTTATTTTATTTTATTTTTAATTCATTTTAAAATAATCCTTTGTTAGTTTCTCTTGAATTTTTTTTATTTTCTAAGTTAGTTTATCTGGAGTCTCTTCCTATTTCAGAGTCATAACACATATTTATTCATATTTAACTGTCAAGTGCTTAATAATTCTAACATTGATGTATGTTAATGTTGTGTTACATCACTGATATTGATTTTCTCAGAAATAAGCCAACAGTAATTGTAACGGTAATTCTGTTGTATTTTTACATATCTGTATGTGCTGGATGTGTTGGTTGTGTGTGTGTGTGTGTGTGTGTGTGTGTGTGTGTGTGTGTGTGTGTGTGTGTGTGTCTGTGTGTGAGTGCTGATAGCCATTTTGTATATTCATGCTGCAAATTCACAAAAATGAATTATAAACTGTCAGGTATCATAATTATTGTAATAATAAATCACATACAGTTGTGTATAAATCAGGGATTTAAAAAAAAAAATAATAATAAAAAAATGATAAAGTGAACAAATAAAAACCTTTGCTTTGATAAATTTATAAAGAACTGTTTGAAATCTCTGCATGTGTATGCAGGTATATACATATATGTGGGCACTTGTATACACACAAGGAGACAAACACATATACACATGCACATACACACACACACACACACACACTTTCAGTAAAGTCCAACAATACACATAATTAAGCAGCAAGTAAAAAGGATTTCCAAGAGAAATGAAATCATTATGGAGAGAAAAGAAATGCACCTAAATTATATACTACAATAATTTAACTACAGTACGCAAACTAATCTAGGATAAGGGAAGCAAACACTTTTTCACCATATATTCTTGCTTGTTACAAACACACAGCTCTGCATAATGAAAGCATTATGCAGTTCGATTTGCTGATGAGAGCCAACTGGCATTAAAACTTAAAGCTGTTGTTTTGGATCAATACACCATCATCATCAGCTATATACTATGAGTTTGTCATATCTGGCTGAGAAATATGTAATAATAACGATAATAACACTATCATTTTCTCCAGTGTAATAAAAATATTAATAGTATTAATAGTATTTTGACATGGGTAATTTGGAATTAATTAATACAAGGCAAGGACGTGTCTTGAATATGATAGACAATACTGGAAGTCAGAAACACTCTAACCCCGAAACAGTATATTTTGTAAGTCACAATGGTTAGGTAAAATCTCTTTAAGTCACAGATGGAATTGTCTGTCTTGCATGAAGTCTAAATGGCTTGAAGATATTAACAAAAGACAATTTAAAAAATATTTGGGCCTAAACATGTAACCAGCGATAAAAAATCTGGTACACATAAATATTGAAAAGTTAAAAAAAAATTAATACGTAATATTAATAATAAAGGTTTACTATAATAGGGAAAACCCATTGATTTAATATTAATGTTGATCTAGGATTGGTAATGAGATTTCTTTCGTTTATTTTTTTTTATTTATTATTTTTTTTATTTTTTTCTCAATAAAACTGTTCTTTTTTGTTTTGTCTCATAAATCTGACATATGTCAGGCCTGCAACATTGCAGAGTTCTGATAAATTCCAGTGGAAATCAGTCTGGCAAATATCATTGTGTCCAAGCAAGACCTGTTAAATTGTTTCCGTGGCATTTTCCAAGCCTGGCCTTAATGCTCTTGTTAAGTCCTCGTGTTTTCTAACATCTTTTTTTTTTTTTTTTTCATTCTGCACTGGAACAGGAAGCTGTTATTACTTGCCAATTATGATGTTGTTTTTTGTTGTTTTTTAAAAGAACAATTCATATTAATATTCATATTTATGAACATGTGAATATTATTTTTAGCAAATTTTAAACAAGGGTATTTATTAAACCAAATATTCCAAAAAATATTTACTGTATTAAAATAACAATAAAAAAACCAGGAGAAATTTTATATATTTGAGACCAAAAAATTAATACATCTGTAAATTAATTTGCCCATTGATAAAAGATGCAGTGTTTTTATGCAGATAAATGATGAAATAAATTTACATTTTATCCTACTAGTTACTGGCTGAATTTCAAAGAAAATTCATTAAAAAAAAGTATTTAATTTCAATTTCTACCTTTTTTACAACATAAAATCAGTTACAAAACAATAAGTTTCTTACATGTACTTGATCTCATACATTTTATTTAAATTGTCAGAATACATCAGCTATTAAAAGCACCTCAGTCCTTTCAGACTTTTGTAGTCAACTGACATCAACAGGATCATAAGAGATTTTATACTTCAGTATAATCTCTGAATGCCTTTGTTTATTAATGCATGTGACAAATAAAGTTTACAAATTGTTCATCTGATAAATCAGAATAGATTACTTGTTGAATAGACACAACAGATTTCAGTGAAAAGAAATAAGATAGTCTCTAAGTTTATTTCTGTTAAAAATGCTGTCTTCAACAAACAGTAAGTCCTAATTGTGGAATACTGAAATCTAGCTCATTAATTAGAATAATATATGATATAAAATAATAATAATAATAATAATAATAATAATAATAATAATAATAATAATAATAATCATGTTGAATGTTAGTCCAGACATGCTTGAGAAGTATATATGTATTCCTATATTTGTAAAATGCATACTAAATAAGGCTGCAGCTTTGACTACCAGGACTTGAAAATTTCTCATTTATTAAGTTAACTGCTCAGTCTTCAAACAGAATATTAAATATAAACAAGTGGTCTGGATAATTGGTTCAGAATTCAGAACATCCAGTGGGGTGTCTGGAATTTTGGAATTACTTTTCGTGATTAAATCACATTAGTAAAAACACAGGACCATGAAGAAAGTTTTGTTTTGATGTAATTTTGGTCTTAAAGGAGATTCACTACACATCTTCTGGTTTTAAAACTTGTTAATAAATGTGTTGTTGTTGTTTGTTGTTTTTTCTCATAATAAAGATTTGAATTCTATATTTTTTTATTTTATATTTTTTTTATAGCCACTAGTACCTTAACTGAATATGATGAGATGCAACAAGCTGCTCGGGAGAGAGCAGAGATTGTTGCTAAATATGATAAGGTATGTAATACACTGAGTATATTCTACACTATTATATATATATATATATTGGTATATTTAACCCAAAATTACAGCATATTCAGTATTAAGACAGGAAGAATTATAATTAATTGGTATTTATTTACAGACTAAAATTATCTGCATTATGTTACTAACTACATTACTGAGTCTGTTAAACTCTGTTCAATAGAAGAAGACTATATAATATATTATTCACTAAAATAAATTTTCGTACTACTTTTTTAGAGCAACCATTTTGTCCTTTCAAACATATTAGTACCAATGAAATACATATAATTAAGCGCTCATTTTCTTAATTTAGTTACATCACTGTTTGTTAATGAATATTAATTTATTAGTAATTTCCTAATATTTTAATACAGTTGTTGAATTGTTGAATATTTTTTATGGTTGCACATGAGAAGAAGATTTAGCATATAAAAATTAATACATTTAACAGTTTCTTAGTATCTTGATACAGAAATTACATTATTGAATACTGACTGTGATTGCAGGGCAGAGAGGAAGTTAATATATAAAAATTAACACATTTAACAGTTTCTTGGTATTTGAATATAATAACTTGATTATAGAGTTTAGTTTATAAAAATTGACACTTACAGTAGTTTCCTAATATTTTAATATAGTAGCTGAACTGTTGAATATTGTAGTTAATTTTTTTAAAATAACACCTTTCGTAACTCCCTTATACATTAATAAAGAATCTTAATTGAATATTATGTGTTGTTGTAAAGGGCTGGGTCAGGAAAGGTTGGTTTATAAAAATTAAAATGTTTGGTAGTTTCCTTGTTGTTGACTATTATTTGTGGTTACAGGGGCGAGAGGAAGGCGCACAGATTGACCCATGGGAAGATCCAGCGTTTGAAGTTTATCATGTCACAGACAGATATGGATTTATTCAGTGAGTCATCATTGTACTTTATTTATCTGTGTTTAAAACAGGAAGAGGCATTTTCAATAATTAGGAAATTGTGCATTACATCTGTTGCATTAACACCCATCTCTCTCTCTCCCTCTCCCTCTCTCCCTCTCCCTTCCTTCTCTCTCTCCATTCACAGGACTTCTACTCCAAATGTGGTTTTTTTTTACAGAACATGAAAACCTTCCATTCCTCATTTAACTAGAAATGTATTTATTAGTTAGATATTTTACTTTTACAAAGCATTAATAATACATAAAGAAGGCATGAAGTTTACCTGTTACATTGAAACATACTGGAATCATTTTTTTAATTTTTTTTTTTTAATGTTATTTCAGTGACACACCTCTGCCAGAAAATCCTGATGCAGTTGAAGCCAAGGTATAAAAATGTTTTAATTTATTTTTAATTTTTTTAAAGTTTGTTTTGTTCTTTGTTTTTTGTTTTTTGTTGCTGTTGTTATACAAAAAATAAATCCCCAAATTCACTCTTCCTAAACAAGAGGATACAAACCCATACACTGGCCAGAAAATCTTTGCAAATAGTTGCAAAGTTTCCAGTTGTCTACAGCATTATTATTATTTTTTTTTTTCAGGGATAATTGTCTTTGTTTTTAATATTTTATTTATTTCCGAGTTGAAAACATTAACAATTAAAATGCTGGATTCACCAGTTTTTTCCAATTTTTCCAAGTTTAACTGCATTATATTCATTTTACTGTATAACTGTATACCAAATAATTAATAATAAATATAATTGATCTTAATGTCATAAAAAATAAAGTATTTTTCTTACCTGTGCAATTTCAGACACTTGCCCATGAAGTGGAAAGAACTCAAAAATGGCTGAAGATGTTGAAAAACTGGGAAAAATATTACCCTGGGGAAAAGGTGTGAATATATGTATATTATTCTAGAACTGTGATTCTTAACCATTTATTTCTTCAGCACCTAGTTTCATGTCTTCATCCGAGTATTTATGGAACCAAATACTCAGAAAATATTTATCTTAGAAACTCAAAACAACATATAAATTTGTGACAATGAAATGAATCTTGCAAATTAATTTGTGAGGATCAGGCCACTAAGTTAAATTTTATCCTTGAGATACAAGTACCATGAAATACACTGTGTAGTTAAAAAAATTCATTTTTCATTTTAAATATATAAAGTTTTCCCATCTTCCTTTGTTCTCCTACCATCCCAAGGAAGTGCTATCGCTCCAGCTCAGTCATGCAACAAATGAATTAAAGTTCAATTAACAGACTAAAAAAATATATAAATATCAATGTCTTTTTAATTTTAACAAACAAAATTTTAAATAATATATTTGAATAAAAATCAAAAAGAAAAGTATGTCACATGAACTTAGATTTATGATTATTAAAATAATACTGAATGTGTTGTAATATATCTTGTTTATATGTAGCTGACTCGACGTATTTACAAAGGCATTCCTGACAGACTGCGTGGTGAAGTCTGGTCTCGTCTTTTAAATATTAAGAAGGTCATGGCTGAACAGGAGGGCATATATGAGGTGAGTGAGTATATATGTGAATATGCATTTATATGTATATGAAAATACATGTGTGTCTGCGTGTTTGTAGTTTTAATCTCATTATTAAATCTTGACACCAAAACTGATTACCAAATAAACAAACATTTTAAAAAACAACAAACAAAAACAAATTGACATTATAAAAGAAAATGTAATAAAAAATCACTGTTGTATTTATTATAGTACAAATTACAATAATAGAAAAATGTGCAGTTTATTATTAGTTTTTATACATCTTAATTTCATACCTACTTGCAAAGTGTTAACCAAAATCTTTTAAGCAGGTAAGTATCATATTTTCTAAGGATAGATTTCTTATTTATTATTAATTTAGAATAATTTTAAAAGATGTTTGTTTTTATGAAATGTGCATTTTCATTCTATTATAATAAGGGAAATAAAGATTTTGAAAATTATAATTAAAGATTTCATTATTTTATTTTGTTTTGTCTACAAAGAAAATGAAGCAGCGAGCCAGACAGAAATCAACTTCAATTCGTCAGATTGACTTAGATGTTAACAGAACGTACAGAAATCATATAATGTTTAGAGAAAGATATGGTGTAAAGTAAGTAAATTTCTTCTTTTCATAGTTAAAATGTGTGTATGTATTTATATTCTTTTTCTTTTAACCACAAACTTTAAGTCTGTGTAAATATATTTATAATTATATGTGTGTCAGAGCATGCAAAAATCAGCAGTAAGTCACACACCATGTTTTGATTCTATCAAGCATTACCTTCACTTGTGCAAAAAATATTTAATAAAATTCATTTTCCACTTCTTTAATGCTTCACCTTAAAATCTATTTATTTCTGAAGTTTTATCATGGTGCAATAACATGCAACTTATCTTCCTTTATTCACCCACTTTGTGGTAGGAAAACATCTTTTTATAAGTAAAATGTAGTTAAAAAACATTTTCAACCTGGTTTCTTTCATTTGTAATAATTATGTTTTTAAATAAATAGTTTCTTTTACTTCTGTGAGTCTTGCTAGTTGTTTTGATACCACACACTTGCTACACAAAATTATGGGTCTTTAGTTACAATCATTAAAATGTCGCTCAAGTTGGTGGTGCATTTTCCGCAAATGGTGGCGTCGATTATTTAGCAACTCGAAAGTTGCACATCTTCATTGTGTGTGTGTCTCTGTCTGTCTGTCTGTTTATTTCTCTTCATTTACCTAAATAATAATATAATTTTGTCAGATGCATCTAGTATTCATGATTTTCCTGTACACCATCACATACACTTGAAAGTTTATGATTAGAATTAAGTGGTATGTGAAACTTGACAAATGTTGACCATAAAAAGTTATTTTAGTGTGTTACTGTTTTGTGCTAAATAAACTTTATCAAAAAATTTAATCATTTAGAAATATATATGTATAAAATTTTCTATCAGTAAGAAAAAAATATGTATATATTTTTTTGGCATTCTCCAAATTTAGTTACATGTTATAAACATTTCTAACTCTTACATTAAAAGCATTGGTTTTACAGAATGTATTATCTTGTTGATATTTTAACAACATATGATAAAAATCAGTTTTCACTGATTATTCAAATTTTGAAAAATAATATATTTGTTAGTATTCTTTATTTTATTTATTTATTTATTTATTTATTTATTTATTGGATTCTAGCTGCTTCATTTTCCACTTTTAAGAAATATTGTATTTAATGTCATGTAAATTTACTTTTGTCTTAATAGTTGTTAAATTACTATTTTTATTTTACATTATTTTAATGATACAGTAAATATTTATATCTTTTACACGACACTAAAATGGATGCTAGCTACATTTTCTGAAGCATTTAACTGATTAATATGTTAACCAAACTGAATTTATCTTAAATGTTATTTTGTTACTCTGGCTTGCTTCATCATTGTCTGTGACACTTTGTTTGTGAAAACTAGTAAAAAATGTTTTGGATAATTCACATAAAAATTGTAATTAATGTCTTGAAGATTGAAATTATACTTTAGGATGTTATTTATTTAATTTATTTTTTCAGTTTTTATAAAATCTCACTTTTTTTTTATCAGTGATAAAATGCATTCCAGTTACTAAATTTTTGTTCTGTTATGTAAACTGATTTAAATGTTGATAAATCTGGTTTTTGTTTTCTGAAATCATTGCTGTGGCAATTATATGGGATTTGTGATGGGAGAGATTTTTTGTTTATTTTTAAATCAGCTCTAAAATGCCTTCCAAGCACTAAAGATTTTTAGAAATTGTGATTAGTTTTTGTATTTATTATTTATTTTTTATTTTATTTATTTATTTATTTTTTTTTTTTTATTTTTTTTTTTATTTTTTTTTTAAATCAGCTGTAAAATGTTGATAAATCTAATTTTGTCTTGAACAAGTAGATAAAACCATTACCGTTGCAACTGCTTTATTTATTTATTTATAGTTTTTAAATTGTGCTTGAATTACTGATAATTTTTTTTTTCTATTTTTCTTTTTTAATCTTGCAGACAACAGGCTTTGTTCCATGTGTTGGCTGCTTACTCTGTTTATAACACAGAAGTTGGTTATTGCCAGGGGATGAGTGAGATAGCTGCTCTTTTACTAATGTACCTAAATGAAGAGGTAGTTCTAACTTACAATTATAGCATGGTTATTTATAAAACATATTTATTTATTTTACATGTAATTATGATAAGGATAAAGATTGTGTTAAATAAAAGGGTATGATGTACATTTAAAATTTTCAGATTATTTATTTATTTATTTTTGTTACTATTATTATGATTATTATTATTATTAATATTATTTGTTACTTATTTATTGGTAATGATTTTGTTTTTACTTTTATAATGTTATGTCTGTTAGATAATTGTTTCTCTCTTTTATTTTAAATTTATTTTATTTAATATTAAGCATAAACATATTATTTATATGTTCTTTTTTCTGTTTCTCAATCTAAATACAAAAATTTAATGGTTATAATGTTTTTGACTGAATTATTTATTTATTTATTGATTTATTTATTGATTTATATATTTTTAATTTGTTTTTTCAAAATCAATGTATTATTGTTATTATTATTATTATTATTTAATTTATGTTTTATATTTGCAGGAGGCATTTTGGGGACTGTCGCAGTTGTTTATTGATGAAAAGCACACTGTACATGGTGAGTTTGTTTTGCACTGAATTATTTATAATGTTATCATTTACATTACAATCACATATTGTTCTGTTATCTCTGCACTAGAACATTACACCACGTTTTCTTCAGAAATAAGTGTTTTGTAAATGCACATCATCCTAAATTTATTTCATCAAAGCATGCATTGTCTATTTTAAATACTTGAAACATTAATTACATCTTTTTTTTGATGCAAGGCAGTTTTGTAAATGTGACTTTATAAATATGGAATTAGATAATGGTAGATGTTGTGGTTGTTTTTAGTGTTAGTGTTTTATTATTATTATTATTTTCAGAGAATTTACTAAATATTAATTATTATCTACTTATTTATTTATATTACTATTATTACTATTGTACTTATTATTATTATTATTATTATTATTTACAACTGTAAAGATGAGCTGATAAATGTTTTCATATCTCTCTCTCTCTCTCTCTCTCTCTCTCTCTCTCTCTCTCTCTCTCTATATATATATATACCTTCAGCTATGACCTGTAAAGGTTTAATCTAACAGCTATTACTTCCCTTTGACCAGGTGATGTGAAACTATTTTTTTAATAAACACTGGCTATTTTTTTCATACTGGTTGTCCATAAATTTATTTCATTTAACAAAATAATTTAAAATTAATATTTAGTGTTAGTCTTTTAAATGAGAATAGATAAAATATTAATTATTTATATATCTTGGGAAAAAAACACTAACAAAAATGCATTAAAAAATATTAAAACCAAACTGATTCTCAGATTTTTATTATTTCCAATATTTTCAGGCTTTTTCATTCCTGGCTTTCCCAAACTAATGCGCTTCCAAGAGCATCATGATGTTGTCATCAAGAAGTTTATTTCCAAGACAAGACGACATTTGGTTTGTTGTTTTACATTTGTTATAACTAGTGTGAGAGTTGTTGTCTCTGTTGAGAATAAAACTTTGTCGAAATAGAGTTTAATTATAAAATTATGTAAATGTTTATCATCAGTTCCTGTTATTAGTTTAATATTTTTTATATCTGCTTTTGATTAAATTTGATTTTATAAACAAATATTACCAAAACAGAGTGGCAATTTTAAAACAGTTCACATTTTTGTATGTGTGAAACAGATTAGGTAGGTATGAATAGGTTTCTTCTTTTGTTCATTCACTCAGTAAAAACTATTTAAATATTTAAATATAGTTTTTTTAATACATTTTGTTATCCCCTAAAGATTTGCAATAATGTTTATAAAGTATATAGTTATGCTGCTTTATTCATATTCACAAAATTAAGAAACTAATTTTTTTATTTATTTTTTAAACAGGAAAAGAATGAAATTTATCCAGCTTTGTACACAATCAAGTGGTTTTTGCAGTGCTTCCTGGACAGGGTTAGATGATATTTTCATTTTCATTATCATTATCATTATCATCATCATCATCATCATCATTATGTCGTATCCCATTGTTGGACAGAGGCCTCAGCTTGTTGTTACCATGTTTCTGTCATGTGTTATCTTCTGCCAGTTGATATTTTCCAGTACTCATCCCTTTCATCCTTCCATCATCTCACTGGTCTTTCTCTGCATTATTTCCCTTCATATAGTTTCCAAGTGACAAATCATAATGTCCATCGGTTATTTCGTATTCTACTGACATACCCTGCCCATAATCATTTATATAACTTAACTGTTAGCTCAAATTGTTCAGATTAAGGAATTTTTTTTAATAAAAGCATTCACTTTTCCTCCCAGAGCAATGATTTTGAAAATGTACATTAAGCAAATATTGAAAATAAATTTAGGTTCAGTGATGTTCAGTTATCTGTGTGAACAAATATTTCTTGCTGTTTTGCACAACAGTTCTTCTGTATGTGCCAAGGGTACTATTTCCTCATGAAGTTAGACTAGGGTATCTGTTATGGCATGTACTTCCTACTTCTGAACATGCAGTTTTCATGTCGGACACCTGAAAGATCTTACACAAAATGTGTTAGATATTGTTATTAAACACATACTGAGTCCTTTTTATAAGAAAAAATACCCAAAAGTAATTATTATTCAAACATAAAAGTTTAAGGTAAATATTATAAAATATTTAAAAATGTTTAGATTTTTTTTTAATTTGGTATGGTGCTGTATTTTGTAGACTCCATTTCATCTGACGTTACGACTGTGGGACATCTGGATGCTGGAAGGTGATCGTGTTCTCACAGCTATGGCTTATTGCATCCTCAAACTTCATCGACGTACGTTTTAAAAAAAAAAAACCTCCACTTGGAGAAATTAAAAATATTGTAGAATAAAAGAAAACAAATTATGCTTCTGTTTTGCTTACAGTATGAACAATGAATAGATATGTGCTGAAAATGTATTAAAATAGAAATACAAAAATTTTATTAATTTGTAAAATAAAGATTTTTTTTTAGCATTTAACTGGTTAAGAGAAAAAAAATAAACCTGATGCTTTTAGTGTACAAATAAATATTAATGCTGTAAAATATCATTGTTACTGCTTTGTAAATAGCTAGTATTGGTAGAACCATAATGTTATAATCTATCTTGTGACTAGAATTTGTACGACCCCAAATCCAAATTACGTTATCTTTGACGCTAATATCTGAGATGTAAAAAATGCAAAATCAGACATCTTTATATGTTTGTACATCTAACAATATTCTTTCAACACAAAAAAACACAGCACATATGGCTTTGAATTTTATTGATATCTAGTTCAGTTGACTGCAATTTTTTCTCTTGATCATGAAATATCCTTAAAAATTAATAAATTTTGATCAATTTTTTTTTAATATTGACCTGTTACAGATTTTTTCATATACTGTGTTTAATCTGTTCAACATGTTTTTTGTTTTTTAACGATTCACTTGACTGTTTGATAAACATTTCCGTTAATTTTATTTTTAGGTCGCATTAATAAAATGCATGTAGATGATCTTCTGACATTCTTCCAGACAACATTAGAGAAAGACTTTGTGTATGATGACGATGCTGTGATAGAGCAATTACAGATTTGCATGGAGGAATTGCGAAAAGGCCGAATGGATCTTCCACCAAAGCCTAAAATTAACGAAAGCCCAACACTTCCATTTGGACTGGACATTCAGCCCAGCATAGAGCAGATAGTTGGCAGGCGAACTGAGGAAACGATAGATGATCATTTTCGTCAGCAGCCTGTGCCTCGTTCAGGGAAAGCAGCGTATCTGAGAAAAAGACACCTCAATAACCTCAACAGTCCTGAACTCGGACACAGTTTGAGTGACACCCGGTCAGTGCATTCTAGTCGTTTGTCTGAATACTCCATAGATGACCAGTCGTCAGCTTACGACACCGCTGCCAATTCTCGAATGTCTCTGGTAGACTACAGCCGCAGGACGTCCACGCCCAGTTCATGCACATCGTATGCTGATGCATCTGAAGCAACAAGTTTGAATCTGACTTTGAGTCGGCAGCATTTGGAACAGTCAGAGGATGTTCATCTTGATGATTCGTTTAATCATACTGTAGAATATGATCACATTGATCCTCCTCAGGCTTCTACTTCTGAGTTTCATCAGGTGCAGGAGCCATTACAAGCTGTGCAGATACTGAATGTTCACGTGGAACCGATGGAAGCAGAAACTAAACCTCCGTCAGACACATCGGAATACGACAACCTTAATGGTGTCAACGGCATTGAAGAACGACAAGAAAGCAACTCAGGAGAATTGCCTCTCAAACTAAGCAACTCGACAGATTTTGGAAATGTTCGTAATAACATTCCGATGAGCAAGTCGGATGGATATGTGTCGGTCAGTAATGATAGTGAAATGGTTGTGGTGAACGGGTTAGACGGCACTGTGACATCTCACATGAAGGTTGCAAGGACTGAGGATGAAATGAGTCATCTGCAGCATTCTGATTTGTCATACAGGCATTACGTAGATCAGCATAATGGATTTCAGATAGAGAAACAGTACACACATCAAGTCACTCAGTCCACTACAACCAGAACACGAACTGTGCACAGCAAACAGTACATAGAAACAGTTTTATTATGAGAACATCTTTTAGAACATTTATTTCTTGTACTAAAACTAATTTTACATTTTTTATGAGAGGTTTTTCTCTTCTTTTTCACATTGTTATTATAAAACTGAAAACATAGGTGAGTTCTGAACAAAGAGAATTTCCATTTTTGCAGTTTTAGTAAGACTAACAGTTGTTAAACTATTACAGTTCAAATTTATATATAATTGTGACATTTGAAACAAATGAAAACTTGATGCCTGTATGGTAGGAAAACTGAAGAAAGAATAGATGATCATTTCAATTGACTGCTAGCACAATCTTCTGGGAAAGCAGTGTACTTGAGAAAAAATTATGTGAATGATTCTGACTTGTGACACAGTTTGAGAGACAGATGACCTGATGTCTTATGACACTGCTACTCTCATTAAAGAACATGTCTGATAAACTGTTGGCACAGAATAGTGTTTAACTTCTGTGTGCTGATGATTATGACGTCTTTGAAACAGGCAGTGTTCTTCTTGATAATGCATTTCATCATTTTGAAACATGGGATCACATTGGTCCCTCACAGCCATTACAGGCTGTACAGACACTGAATGTTCACTAGGAGTTCATGGAAATTTAAAAAGAAAAATCTGCAAAGAAGGGCTGAAGATGAAATTAGCTGACTTAATGTTAATCTAATTATCATACAGGCATTATACTTAAATCAGCAGAATGGATTTCAGACAAAAAAAACGGTACTACACATACTGAAGTCACTTGGTCTACCCCAAACAACATAAAGGATGTTTATATCTTGCACATATGTTCATATCTTTGCAATTTCATGAAGAATTTTATCTACTTTTTTCTTATTTTTTTTCCATTTTATTACATAACACTGAAAATCAAGGCAAGTACTAAATAAAAATAATTTTCATACTGGAATTTATATAATGTTGTGAACCTATTACAAATATATATATATATATATAAAGTGCTATAGATGTAGCTTATCATTAGAAGTACAATATTTGCAGTGATTATTGTTTATTTCATTGTGGTATTTATATGTGTATATTTGTGAGGAAATGTTTTTTTGATGGCACTTAAAAAGTACAGTGATTCTCGTGAAATAAAGTGAATAATAGTAAATTCATGATGATTTAGTTTGCAATAGTTAGTCATACTCAGAAAAACCTAAAGTGTAAAATTTAAGTGGTCTCATAATTCTGCTGGGTGTTTTTTTGTTGGTTTTTTCCCCGTTTTTATTTTTATTTTTATTTGTTTTTTGTTTGTTGTCTTTTTGTCTGGTAAACAAAAACAGAAACATCTCAAATTTTATCCTATAATGCTGCTATTGAATTGAATTTTCAAGTTAATAACTGTCTGATTTTATTCTATAACATAATACTGAATACATAAGATGACAACAAATAGATAACTTTTAATGTGTATGGTTACTGTTTATCTCAAATGTATTATTGATATTTTACTACTGTACTAAAATTGTAAGATGCTGATTAACATCTAATTTTGATCTATAATTTTACTACTAAATTGAATTAATAAGGGATAACAAATACATAACATTAATCTATATTCATAATACTGTTACTTAATAAAAGGATAAATAACTAATTTTAACCTATGACTTTACAGTTCATATAAATTTCATGTTCAGTGACAATGATGTAGCTAACTGTTAGCTAAAAAAAATAGAAAAAAAGAAAAAAAAAACTTAGTTCAATTTTTCAAAATCAATTGTTCAGGCTGTATATATTTCTTAGGTAGCCAGATGTGTTTAAAACATATTAGCCACAAACTGATATGCTGTATATTTTGAAAGCCTGTAATACATAACTGAGTAGTGCAAATTGATTAGATGGCAATATATCTTGTGACTAGATCATTTAGAACTACCTATACATTTTTAATTTAATTTTTATACATTTGTGTGTTTGTGTATGTGTGTTTGTGTGTGTTTATTTGTGTGTATACATACATTCATCAAGTAGTATTACTGGTGTGTATTTTCTTCAGAAGAAATCTTTACATATTTCATGGAGTTTCTTTTTTAAAAAAACATAACGGGTTTGTATTTATCAGTGTCCAGCAGTCACAGTAAATTTTGTTGTCTACATTTTTCTGTGTTCTTGGTGCCAAGTATATGAAGAGTTGTGATCTGTGCATTACACTGTATAGCGTCTATTTATTAAA
Organism: Chrysomallon squamiferum; assembly: GCA_012295275.1. Taxonomy (NCBI): domain Eukaryota; kingdom Metazoa; phylum Mollusca; class Gastropoda; order Neomphalida; family Peltospiridae; genus Chrysomallon; species Chrysomallon squamiferum. The sequence continues at coordinate 10,757,580 of CM022665.1, forward strand.
CTGTTGTACAAAATTGCTTGTGTTTATCACTAACCTGTATGTAGCATAATAAAACACACATCATACCAGCACACTGCCAGGATTAATATTAGATGCAGTATCTTATTTTATGTATAGTCACCTTGTTAAAAAAAGATTATCAAAGGCCTACCAAAACTCATTCTTAAATCGCCATTATTATGAGAATAAACCAAGTGTGCTAGTTGTTTTTTCACATGTGTACTCCTCTTCTGCGGCATGTTACAGGCGTGTGTGGGTTTTAGTTACATGCCTCAATTTTTCACCTCTTCTTTATTTAACTCATCATTTCAGTGGGATCTAGATCTAGTTTGATTTGTTAGGATAGTTATAAATGTTTTTTTAATCTTGGTTTTTAAAAATGTGAACTTTTATCAACAAGTTATTTTAATAATTGTCAGTGTTACTAAGTTTGTGTTCCTGTCCGTACTAATAAAGTGTTGTTTTTTTTGTGGGGTTTTTTTTGCAGTTTTGTTTTTGCTTGCTTCATAATCTGTTAATTAAAATGTATAATTGAATTTTGAAAAGATATGAATTATTTTATTTTTATTTAATAACTGTTCAATCTTTTCATTTTCTTATTCTACTTCTTCTTTTTTATTATTATTATTTAAAAAATAAAATAAATAAACGGCAAAAATGTTCAATAATTTTTTTTATAATAGTTCTGTGGACACAACTGTGTAAAAGTTGTTACTGTTATTCTTATTATTAATTTATTATTTTTTATTTTGGAAGAGTGACTGCAGATACTGAAGTATAGTGTTCTTTTTTTTTAAATGTTTTTTTTGTTTTTTTTGTTTTTTGTCTCCAACATAGACATAACAAATGTGAAATACTTAGATTTGTAACTTTGTTATTGCTATGGACTGGTATGATAAAAAAAACCTTGTACAAATTTGGATCCAAAACCTCATCCTGACCAAGAGAAAATGTAGGAAAGGCCTTGTACTTAATAACTCTTGTTTTAACTCAAAAAACAGTTTGGTTTTACAGTGAATAATTATCATTATTTTTTATTTCGAAGTATGCAGAAACTAAACCATTATTTAATCATTTATCATTTTGTTTAAAGGCTTTACAATAACATTTGTATTTAATCGTTATTTAATTTACTAAGTGGTTTCATAACAGTTTGGATTTTTTTAAATATAGTATTAAATGTTATTTTGTGTGCTGGTGCCAATTTATTGAGTTGTCACCCATTTTGAATAAAATAAAATCAGGTGATAGACAGTAAATTAATAATACAAGAAATTCTGAACCTTGTGTACTGTAGATATTAAATTAACAACTAATAACCATTTCACAAGTTTGTCACAAATATTGTGCATTTTTAAGTAAATTCTGTATATATTGAAATAACTAGTATATTCAGCAGACTAAAACATGTATATCTGGTTTCACTCAATCTTCAACATGTCTCTCTTTTTTTTCTATATATATATATATATATATATATCTAACAAGCCAAAGTGTACATTTTCATAAATAGTATAATTATAAATTTTGATATGTTCAAAATTTCCTACATTATCAGTGCAAAGTAAACCCTGTATTTGGTTTATTTGTGCTGGTCACAGAATAAACCATAAGTAAAATATATTTTAAAATGATTGTTGCTGTTTAGCAAAATACATTGTTATGATTGACTGAACTTTTTATAATGCACAATTAAATTATATATATTATGTATAGTGCAGTCATTTTATACTTGTGAATTGTATTTTAAAATGTGTGTATTGATGTGAATTAAATGTCTTACAGTCTCCGTTAAATTACCAGTGTTGTATGACAGTGTGGTATCACATAACATCATATTGTCATTTGATTTTGATTAGATTGGGAAAATGTCACAACTTTATTAAAAATTTTGGTTTCTGGCAACCATGTGCTTTCAGACCATTACATACAAACATTTTCACAAATAATATAAATAAAAATCTATAATTTGTATCATTGTCACATGGACCCCCAAATGTGGTATTTTTGCCCTTGTCAAGGAAAGTTTTGGTTCAGAATATTTCGGAGTTTTATGATAACCAAAGCATGATTGTGCATGGGAACACTATCCTGTTATTTATTGATAGACAAAATTGGCTTTATACCTACCAGTGTTTTCTTTCTAAATACTATACAATATCTTTATAAAATTAACACAATAGCTTATACTGGATCCCTATTAGGCAATTATAACTGTGAGTTAAAGTTCATGTAAAGCTATAGAAATCAAATTGCCATGGCACTGTTATGACACATTCTAATGATAGCTTGGGGTTATTAATTATTCAAGTATTTAGTTCAGTATTGTTATCTATAGAAAGAGAATATTGTTTTTTGTTACTCTGCAAAATGGCCTGTTGTAGAGCCATGAAGCAGTCAATGCAGTGCATGCAGTAGTCGTGCAGCCATAGTGCATCCAGTTTGCATTTTGTTGGTAGAACTATGCAAATATTAGCATTTGATGCACACTTAGCTTTTTAATAATGTCTTGATCTATGCATGTATGTGTGTTGTTTTTTTTAGTCTTACACAAATTTATACTCTTGAGTGTATTATTTACACAGTTATATTTTCTTTTTTTTTCTTTTTTTACATTATTGTAAAACTAATGAAAAGTGTTCATTAATTAGTGGTGTTTTTTTTTTTAATTTAATTTGGTTTTTTTTTTTTTTTTTTTTTTAAATATCACAAAGTATGTGTTCTTGTTACATGATTGTTGGTTATAGAAAATAATAGAATGCACTTTTTAACATTGCCATTTGTTAGTAAAAGTTCAGTCATGTTAACTGTTTCTAACAACTAATTTCTGATAATTAAAAAAGAAAAATGAAGATGTTGAAACTCATGAATTGTGTATTGTTTAGATTCATATTTATAATTTTATTATACTGGATAAAACATATTTTGAAAACTAACATTTACTTCTGGTATTTATCTTGGTAATTAAACAAATTAGTGTGTTGAAACGTGTATGGTGTAGAGTTATATTTATAAATTTTATTCTGCTGGATAAACAGGGTCATACAGCATTAATTCAATAAATCATGTAAAATACAGTTAGAATGAGATTTTTGTTTTGATTTTATAATCATGCATACGGAAAATTATGTGCATGGAATGTACAAATATACATACAGCAATTGTAAATTTCAAAAATATATATCAAACATCTTGATGATCAAGATACTGTTAACCTTAGCATAAATTTATTTTGTGTTTAATACTACTGTTTATAATACATACATAGTTATTAACTTCCATTGTTCCAGTACTTTCCAAAACATTTTTATTTTACTTCCATTAGTAATAACATTATTTACCTTTCTCTGAGAGTGTCTCAGTTTATCTTTGCCACAAATGATTACTGTGTAATTTGTATTGTCTGTTAACAGATTGGTATTCATTGTCTTGCTGGCCATTGCACTTATTATAAGCAGATTATACACCAGACTGTAATAAAACAGTGAATACACACAATGTCTTTGTTATTCTCCTATAATTATATGTTACTTTGTTTTTCACATTCCAGTCAGTGCTGCACAGTGTACATATTGAAGAACTTGTCTGAAATAAGAAAAATCTAGACAAAGTGTACAATTCAAGAGTATGAAAAACTGCTAACAATAGTGATAAGATATATACAAGACTAGTTTACTTCCTTCTTTTATGTATCAGTTGGATCATCTTTCTGGTGTATGAAGTTGGAAATGTTTTAATTAATATTATTGTTACATAAGAAATGATTTATTCTGTAAAAAGGATCTCATCTGAAGATTTTAATATTTTTAAAGTTAGGATGCATATCATGGAGATAATGAAGTAACATGTTCTTATAAGTTGTTCATTTTTGGATCACTTGGAATTTTAATGCTGATGGTGTCCTTTAAAACAAGATGAAAAACAAAACAAAAAAACAAGAATTAAGCAATAAATTTTATTTTAAAAAGTATATGAAATACATGCACATGATAAATGTTAGAAAAAAACCCTAGAAAATGATAGAAAAAAAAGTTAACTGCTCATAATAAAATAAAAACTATTCAATAAGCTTATCTTGATTATATTTTACAGAATATTAGAGAATATCTGAGTAGCACTAATCTATTTGCATAATTAAAATTATAATTTCAAAATTGATTTGCATAATTAAATCTATAATTCTACATAACCTGATGTATATATTTTTAGCACCGCTGAACTACTTGTTCCATTAAGATTACAAACTCATTTTAAAATAATAAAATATTATCAAAAGATTTCACATTTATTAAAATTAATATTAAAATGGAACAAAAACAGTAGAGCTAAAACAAAACTCCTTATAAAATGTATATGTGTTGACCTTAGAACATAGTACAGAATATGGTTCTAAGCAGCTAATGGATAAAAATATAAAAACAGCCTGGATACCAATAAAGAAATCTTAACACTATGTGGTTATAGTTAGGATTTTTCACAAGATAAAGTAATATATTTAATCTTCAGTTGGGAACAAACAAAAAATGAACAGAGATACAGAAATTAAATGTTCGTATTTAAATAAAAAAATGTTCTTGATTTCTAGCTCATCTGTAAACACATAACAATATGCTAGTGTTTTGTTCTTTTAATAGATTTTTCTAAACACAGAAACCTAACTGTAACCCATGTCTTGAATTATCAAACCAAATGAAAATAATGTAAGTATTATTAACTTGTGATACAGTAACAAAAACAAAAAAAGAACAAAACAGAGCCATCAAGAGGGTGTATAAAATGCTATATGTATAATATTCCTAATACATAAAAAAACTATTTTTGTAAAAGGAAATTATAAAAAATTAAGCAAGGTAATATCAAACAGTACAGATCAAGATGTAAAACATGATGTGATAAAATGAGCTACTAAACTGTTTCAAATTAAAACTTTCCAATAAAAAAAAAAAAATATTATGAATCAAATGAACAAAACATTAACAAAAACTGAATTCCATTTTAAGTTAGTTTAAAACATACTGATGTACTTTGCTATTGTACAATTTCCCTCCTGCATTATTATACAATTTTTTCTTTTTTTTCTTTTGTATAGCTGAACAATATGCCCAATAGTAGTAATACAAAATTAAAACCTGGGCTATTATTTGTAATGTTGCATCCATAATAATATCCATTGTAACTATCCAAACTAAATTTACAATTAGTATTAAATTACCTTCTTACACTTATTTGTTTTAAAAAAATAAATAAATAAATAAAAATTGTCACTGGCAAACATACCACAAAATGGAAAATATTTCCAAACCTCCATATAATAAATGCATTATATCTGTTATGGTAGTAACTTATAAAATGCTTCATTATATTTGTTGACATTTTTCTTCAGATAGACATATCACATCTTTCATATGATTTACAAAAGTAAAACCATTATCTGACAAAACATTTTAAGCCACGTTTGGATCGTGCAAGGCAATAGCAGTGAAAATATAACTTTCCAGATATATTTTTTACTTTACAATAATTCTCTGTCTAAACGCTCCATATAATTTTGCAAGATGTTATTGTTAACGAGTTGTCCTAAGTTTTATATATTTGCAGATTCAAATTATTATGATGGGTATTAAAACAACTATAATAAATAAAAATGCTACCTTTAAATACAGTAAAACTTTCCTTCATAAACAAGTGAAAATATCAACTGTGTAACAATCTTCATGTCTGAAGCATAACAGCCAGTGTAATCACTGTAGTTAATATTCCAGCAACTGCCTGACCTACTCCTCCAGTAAGTTGTTGAGCTACTGGCCCACTTGGATTAGCGAAAGCATCATCATTTAAAGCGCTTCTGAAAAATAAACCATTTTTCAAAGTTAAAAAAACCCATCAGACACACGTATTGTTAAAATGCTATAACAGTGGCATATTTTTAACTTGCTATATTCTACAGTCATTTAAAAAAATACTGCAACTGTTTCTCTGAACTGCCCCACACATTATAAACAGGATATGTTTCTCTTTAAATGCTAAATACTGTAGTTCTTGGTATCTGTAAGTTAAAAAATATTTAAATGTGTAAGTATGCTTATATGTTTATGTGACAAAAATCATTATACACAGAACAAAATGTCAGTCAGTCACTTGAGAAAAAAATGTATATACCCTCCAGTGAATGTTTCTTTTTTGATGCCCCATTCTTATAAAATATCTTGTTTGATTATGATTAGAAAATCTACAGTAACATTTAAGATATTTGTTTGCAGTTTTATAATTATATATAAGGGATTGATAACAGCAATTTTCACACAATAATCGATATTCAGTTACTTATGGATACATAGAATGGAATATCAGAAATGACAAAAATTCATGTATTACTTCATATGATCTATAATTTCAATAAGTCCAATTGCATAGTTCTGTCCTTTCTGAAACCATCTACCATGTTGTTGTATGATATATTCAAGACTGGTACGAGGCAAAGCAGCATCTGCAACTTCTCCTGCCTGGATAAAAACCTGCAGAAATAAACATATGCAATGATGAATAAAACATGATTTTGACAGTATAAATGCATACACACACAGACAAACAAACATAAACAAAATCGAATATATATACTTACGTTCAGATAATAAAAGAGATAGAATCTGGATAGTGAATACATATAGCCAGTACTCAAAACATATTTATCAAAGACTGCAGTCTATGCTTTCCTGCCTATGACAGGATGCAAATGAAAGATCACTTGCTGTTAAACATTAAGAGTAGTTCATGAAATGGCAGCTGCAAATTTCCTTTCATATGTCCGATTTTCAAAACAGACCTATTACCTATTCTTATAAATATGTATTGAAATGTTGTTAAAAATTAATACATTTTAATACATACTATGTTGTCTTCTAGAGAAAATAGAATAACAAAGTCATTTAGACAGCCCTCATTTCGTGGTCTTCTCCAGTATGTGTGTTGAAGATCTCTGGCAAATGTTGAGGCAGCATTCAGTTTTTCTCTGACAGGGCTAAAAACAATAAATAAAAGTTTGTTTAATTTTTAGGTAAGTAGAATTCATTTTTTAACCAACTGATTATCTTCAATAACCCAGAAATAATGACCTCATTCAGTAAAGAATCTGTTATAAATTTGCTGCAAGATTCAGTTCTTTTAAAAGTTATATATATATATATATATACATATAAATATACACATACACAGAACAATTTGTGCTCTTTGATGTACACTCTCTCACACTCAGACATTAGAAGTACTGCCTGAGTATACAAAAACAAATTAAATAATTTCCATTATTTTTGTAAAATTATATATATATCTATATAAGCAATTGTTTTAATACAGTAGCATTCTATTGATATTTTTTATTTTTCATCATTATTTTTTTTTTTAAATCCCAATGATCTGACTCATAGTTATAATAAATTCTATTAATATACTTTATCAAAAATGCAGATATTTCTGAAAATGTTTTTAATAAAAGATAATAAACATACTCATCAGTGTCCTCATCATAATTTAAATATCGAATAACTGCCAGAGAAATGTGATAGCCTTTCCCACGTTGTCTATGACTTTCACAGTAGTAGACACTACAAGCACATCGAGTATCATTGTCATATACCCCTCGTAGAAGCCAATCCAGTATCTCAACTGAAATAATCCATTATATTTATTAAAAACATAAATAAAAAACAAAAAATGAAGGATGCTTTTCTCACTTTCAAAAATTATGTATTGTTCTTGTATTCAAAAATTACTTTTAAAAATAAATGGTAAAAATCATTTACAGTTGAAACTTGAAAAATTGTTGTCCATATATATTGTAATATTATAATATAATCATGAATGTTTTTGCAAACTGTTAGTTATATATACCAAAGATAGAATACACACACATACACAATCAATATATTCAACAAACAGAAAATATATCTTATGTGAATGTGATAGAAAAATAAAAATTGAGAAATAAAATATTAACTTACTTTGTCTGTGAGTGAGAACACCATTAGGATCACAAACAAAACCTGGCCGTTGACCAAGTCCACAAGCCTGAGGGTTCCTGGCTGGGTTTGGCATCTGGTCAGCTGTATGGACTACATGGACCTCATCATGTTGTGACCGACACTGAGGAACAACAATCAACAGTGCAGCAAATACAGCAGTAATCCACATATCCATTATGACAGAGTGTTTTTAAACAGTCCCAGTACTGAAAGTATGCCAAAGAATTCACTATCAATTTGTATATACATATAAATGCTTAATATACTTTTGTATATATACTGGCACACACAAACACACACACACGTTTCTTTTAAAAGTAATTCATATACTTTCAGTTTTAAAGAAATAAAATTGTTCATTTGGTATCCAGATCACAATATAATGCCATCAAAGTTAAGTTTTGTTTCTTTGTAATGAAATGCATTTGCTTTTGAATATTCTATCTCACAAAATCATATGTGATACAGATTTACCTTTTCTGAAATCTTTGATCTGTGCCAGTTATGAATATATAACTAAATTTTGACTTTAAAATTGTGTATTCAGTTCAAAATTACTGACTATAATGTACTACATCATTATATCTTTATAAAACTACTAGTTGATGTCCCATCCCACTTATCACCATAATGCACATTATCAGTCTGGATAGGAATGCACATAAAAGATGTTTTCTTCCTGTTATTCAAGAATGAAGCTTACTGAGATAATAATAGGTATTTTTCATCAACGAAGTAAGAAAACAGATGTTACACAACCTTTGTTTCTTAAACATACCACTGCTCTCAACAATTTGAATTTTATACAATTATATACAAAATTTAATGATTTCAAGCTATTGAGGTCTGTGTATTTGCTTTATTGGAATACAAATATCAATAAAATCAATGCATATTATATTATCTTTTATTAAATATTTCTACAATATTAAATATGCATTTACTTTTATTTTATTAAGAGTTAGAATATTATTTTATTTTCAACCACCATTTAATATCTGATTTTTTAAAATTATTATTAATATATTTTTTAATTTTATGAATTCACAGTTTAGATGTCATTTTTACAGTTCATAATTATAACAACTCATTAAAATTTTGGGTTGATATTTACTTTTAAAAAGTATCTGATTAACACCTTTTCCATTTTCATCAGGATAAAAAAGATAGTAGATACTGTTAAGCGCTATTCTTTCACACTTTCGAATGCAAATTATCCGAAGGTTTCCCTTTATTATTATTATTATTATTATACAGGAAAAATTAAACCGTTTAACCAGTGACTCACAATGAAACTAAATAATAAATCACAAAGCGATGGAACACTGAGGCAATTGTATTCCTTAAAGTAGCATCTTGTAAATCGTAAGATCTAAATTCATCTATATTCTTTCGATATTGTATATAATTGAGATTATTTATATAATATTTTAAAATGTCTTTTCTTACCTTTGAAAAAGTTTTTAAAGTCAAAATCTATTACCAGCCTAAAAGTGAAAGCCCAAACATGGTTACACGATTACCGAACCTGTTCCACTCGGTTCTTTGAGGTCAGACCACATTAGAAATGCATTCCAATCAACCGATCCTGTTTAACGAGTTATTGCCGTGAATTGTTAGTTGTTCTACCACGGCTCTGCATTAGTCATCCTTTTCTCTAAGAAATGTGTTTTATATTTAATCTGTGCAATGTTTAGTAACAGAAATGTAAACAAATATATATAGTAATTATACTGGCGAGAGAAAAAAAAAATAAAAATAAAAATAAAATAAGTACATGCTAACAATAGGATTTAAATGCACGAGCAAACAATAACCTTAATTATCTGATAAAATCTCCCTTTCTGTTGAACCATGAAACTACCATGCATAAACATTTGAAATGAACTGCAAAATGTATTAATATTAGTTTTAATTTTTTTTTTTTTTTTTAATTTTACAATTATTTATTTTTTTAAAGCATCTTGAAAAACAATGCAGTGGTGCGCAAAAAGGGGGATAGAGGGGGCAACGACCTCAGGCATCCAATCAAGGAGTGAAATTAAAATTATTTTTATTTTTTTGTAATTTGATATTACCTTTGTTAACTTCATTGTACAAGCTGCTAGTTACTGTTGCAATTTCCATCATTTTAAAACCTGAAATTAATAAAGGCATATCAGATCTTCCATGTCAAAAGAGCAACCAACTAACTTGGCTGAATTCTTGTCTGCTGATGTAGAAAATGAAGCAGTTCAAGTGTTTTATGAAAGGAGATTTCATTTTAGGTTGATTTATATTTAATTTGTTTAAAAAGTCTATTTCATTAGTCTTTACATATTTAAGATATCTTCCTTCCTCACATTTCTCAGTACTAAGCCCTGTACTCAAGTCTTGGGGGCATACAATCAAGGAGTTCACCCTGGGCATCACCAAACCTCTGTACACCACTGATACACTGTCTTGTCATTTTAATATTAAATTATATTTATTATTGTGTTTTGTTTTCTTCTTCTTAATTCTTTTTTTCTAAGTATAATTATGTTGGTTTTTTTTGGGGGGGGTTCATTTTTTCTTTATTATTTTTGTTAAATGTAAAGATCAGAACGCTTTCATTTTACATATACAAAAAAAAAAAAAAAAAACGGCAGACATTTACAAAACTTTTCTTTTGGTATATTAAAAGAAAACCAAGTAAACTTTGTTGATAAAACTTTATTAAATATATATATATATATGTATATATTTGTTTTTTTGCTCCACAATTGAACACCCACTCCTATCTGTACACATCCCATATTGAGATGAGTTGATCCTGAGACCCACAAGCCAATAAGTTAGTGTCTGAGAAATCCAAAGATTGAACATTCTGTGTATGATATGATAAAACTGCCAGTGGTTTCAGCATTTTCTTTACACCAAATATTCTAACTTTGCAGTCCCAGCTAGCAGCTGCAACAATTTTACTGTCTGGTCTGAACATAATTTTACTAAATCCTGGATTAGTTGCACTAAATTCTGTAGAAAGGTTTAATTTATTGTCCTCTGAGATCTGAAATGATTTCAAAGTATTATCTACTGATCCTGCTAGTCCTTTATTCATTTTGGAAGAAAAGTCCAAGCACATTACTGATTCTTTATACACTTCCAAACAATCTATCATCTTTGATATCTGTGTATCCCATAATGCAACATGACCACTCTCATAACCAATCAGAATCTGGTTACAGTTGTGTGATAAAACAGGTTTAATTACCATACACATGCCATATTTTGTAGGGGTTGAAACTGGGCTTAATGAAATGATCCTCTTACATTTCTCAAGATCAATGATGTCCACTTGAGAGGTGATGTCACTTGGTACAGCAAGCATTTCAGAATTTGTGTTGTTAGTCTTAAAAATAACACTAGCACAGAAACTGAGTGATGAACATTTGAAATGATCTGCAAAATATAAATGTATATAAATCACGTAATGTAAAATAAATAAAAATAAAATGCAATTTTTACAGATATTTTAATCTTGACAACATGTGTATAGGATTGTATAAGTTATTTTGTGGCAGTTAGAGTAAATAAACAATACTGTATATATTATTAGTTTTTGAAAATGCCTTAAAGACTGTCCATGCTAGATGTTCGATATATATATTAATATATTCAGCTCCCCAAATCCCAAGAACAATATGCTGCATTATAATAAAGCTAAACATAAACAAAAAATTAGAAATAACAACATGCTAACTTTCTGGATGCCATGATGAACCAGCTGACTTCCAAAGAACAGCAGAACCATCTCGACCATGTGTGACCAATTTGTGTTTGTGGAGACAGCTAATGGATAAAATGGGGCTTGATGTGTTTGCCTGCAGTGTATCCTTGACTCTTCTTGTTTCCAAATCCCACAGTGACACTGTCCCAGCTTGATTTCCACTGTACAGATTACCTGGTAGGCAAACAGGGAAATGAAGACAGGTCACTGGGCTGTTTGAACCACGCAGAACATACACAGGGTCTGGAGAAGGGTGAGATGATGTCATACTGGTTATCTGAAATAAAAGCGAGGTCTTGTTGGTTATCTAAAAAAATAGTTTAAAACAATTATTTAAAATAAAGGCAACTAACATTACCTGCTTCTAAAACAGCTGAAAATCATGGACAGGATCATGGAAACATTTTTAATGTTATGAAATTTGAATAATAAATATCTATTTTTCAGTAAAAGTGCATGTAGAATTATATTGTGGATCTGTATCTGCTATGTAGTTATTTATTATTATCTATATCTTAATGTATATACAGGATAGTTGATTTATCTAGAACTATAAATAATTGTACATTATGAATTTATATATATGTTATGTTCTTGTCAAATTAGTATTTGAGGTTGTTTTAACTAAACATAAACTACAAGTTTATCAAACGGCCATTAGTTAGTTTTAATTAAACTAATTAACTGTTGGCTGAGATTAAAAATAGTTGATTTCGGACGAAAAGTTTACAAATAACATTTACCTTAAAAAATAATAATGAGGCCAGCATTTATTTTTATTATATATATATTCTTAGAAAACTTACATGGGCATGTTTTCTTAAATGTAATCATTAAAGTTTTTACAACTACACAAAACCAGGAAGTGTCCCTCGAAATTTATCCAGACCATCTGTTTTTAAGGTATAAAATTATATGAAAGAGACTAATGTTATTTATTTTACTTAGGCCTTTAATGTTCGTAACTCGTCTTGACTAACAGAAGCGTTCACGTGAATTATCTTTCTTGTTACAGATAATTTTAAAGTAAAAATAAATAAATAAAATTATTACTAATATTATAATTAATATTTTGTTTAAAGTTCTAACAGGGGCGATAATCATGTAAACTCTGCTATCAGTATACCTTTAAGCTTTTAACGCAAGTTTCATATTTAAATCTGAAAGTTATTAATTTTATTCATTTATATTTTAAATCATGATTCGAAATAATTATATTAAATTTGGTACTGGTATTTATATACCCGATGCTTGATATTATTTTATTTTATTTTGTTTTGTTTATATTATAAGTGAATTTAGATTTGTAATTAGCGCAAATCAAAGATTACAGAGAGAAATTGTAGACCTTGAAATTGTAGCGAAAATATTTGCCAAAATAAAGGTAATTTATTATCAAGAGATAGAAAAACAAAAGATAACATACACTCACTGCGTAGAATGCACAATAAATAAACAGATAGCAATTAAAATTCAACGTACATGCATTTCAATACTGATATAGTTACTACTGGCCATTTCACTTCTATTGATCAGTTTGTATTTGCATTTACCTTGGTTAGGGCGTGAAATACGAAAATAATACCGTAATGTAAACATTCCACGCGGAGCTGGGTCATCATTAACAATAATAATTCAACGCTGAACACGTTTAAAAGTAATAGCCGAAAATAATAGGGATAAAAAAAATAATAATAATAATAAAAATAATTTTAAAAAAGAACAAAAAATCTAAAAAAAAAAAAAAAAAAAAAAATAAAATAAAATAAAGAACAAACCGAAAAAACAAACAAAAAACCTCAACAAAACAAACAGAAAAAACAAACAAAAAACCTAAGAACTAAAAAAAAAAAAAAAAAAAATTAAAAAGGAGAAAACAAGAAAAGAAAAAAGACAACCTGAAGATTAATTTTATGTCCGTAATAAACATCTATACGACAGACGAATCTGAAATTGAATACTCTGAAAAATATAGACTGGGGTCAATGAGGAAAGATCATAAATCGAACAGTTTCAATTTTAGAATCTGGTCTAAATCAAACACCATTTGTCAAATCATGCAGCAGGAGTCGGCTGCTTTAAATGCTAAATATTTTGAAGGAACGTTATGCATGCATGTACACCACTTAAAAAAAAAAAAATTCGAAATGTATTTAATAAAAATACAGGACAAAAAAGAAAAAAAAAAAATAGAAGAATAAAAACAAAACTTTGTAAAGAGTAAAATATCAGATTTCACCATTGTCTGAGTTTTATCATTTTAAATATTTTAAGTTTTGAAGTAATGTGAGATAGAAAAAGAGTTAAATTACATATAATAATAATAATTATTATTATTAAATATAAGACAGTTTAATAAAAGAAAACCAATAGATAATGTGAGCAAAATTATAAAAAGCGAAAAAATTAAAAAAAAATTAAAAAAAGAGTAAAGAAAAGAAAAGAAAGATATACTGTGTAAAAGCATTCTCCGAGATGGACAGTTTTAAACATTCTAAATAGGAAGTAATAATTATGAAAAAATCAAAGTTATCTCATATATAACATTTATAAAAATTAAAGGTAATTTGGAAAAAAGAAATCTGTAAAATAAATAAATAAATAAATAAATGGATAAATAAATAATAATAACTGAAAAAGCGACAAAAATACAAGTGAGTATCAAATATGAAGTTATAAATAAATTTGATGAACGAAATTATCTCAGATATAAAATTTATTAAATGAAAGGCAATTTAGGACAGAAAATGTAAAATAATAATCATTAGTAAAGAAAAAAGTTCCAGATACAAAGATATTGTCCGAGCGATAACATTTTAAACTCTCTTAATACGACGTTATATGATATAAAGAAGAAAATAAAAAATATATATTGTCAGTTTATTATAAAAAAAAAAAGAAGAAAAGAAAGGATAACAAAAAAAGACAGTACAACCAATATCAGAATATTACTGTTTTAAACATTTTAAATTCAATGTTCATTAAGTATAAAATTTATTAAATAGAAGGCAACCTGAGTAAAGAATATGTAAAAAAAGGAAGGGGGAATAAAATTAAATGAAGTGAGAGGAAAAAAATTGTTGAAGGTGTAAAGCCTTTGACTTCACCTTGTCAAAGATCTTCGGGATGCACTCATGGCAATGTTGTCTCTAGGATTTTATTCATTGTATTTCATTATGATATGCCCCTGTGACTCACTCTACTTTTTTTTTTTTTACATTATTTTGTACCGCGTGACCTTTTTTTTTTTTTTTTTTTTTTTCTTTTTCTTTCTTCAAACCTTTGATTCAGTTAAGTTTTAACTTGATTGAGGGTAATTCGAAACCCTCTATGTCATGCGGTGACAACCCCAAATGCTTTTGTGTTGCCCCCAGACTTTGCTCAATACTGTGGTTATGTCGGATGTTCTTTCAGCCTGAAAAGATCACAATATTTGTTTTCTGGGAAGGATTTACGAAAACGGTTGTAACCTGACACAAACATTTCGTGCAAACATCTACACAAGAGTTTTGGGTTTCAGTTTGCACGTTGGGACACGGTTTTCAGCATGTAGTCAACGGTTAGACTGGTATAGGGTGGTAACTAAATCGTCGCGGGAAATGATGTGGCGTAACGTTATACACGTAAATGTTATTCAACGCAAGTTCTGTATGAATCACAAAATTCCACAATACTGTTTATACCCGCGAATGACCCCAAACTAATTAAAGACTGCGTAATGCGATCTGGACATTTGAATCAATAGGAAATCCATAACTTTTTTTTATATGACGCGTCTTTCTAGTCAGGTCGCCAATTTCAACTAAGGATAAAGTTTCGGTACCGAAGTTTCATTGGAGCAACACGATGACAAAGACAAACATGGTTGCACATTTACATATCAACAGATTAAAAATATTCGAGAAAAAACACTGAATCCAACAGTTATTATGCAGACGATAAATCGAAATTATTTTAATAGGTGTCAAGTTTGCATTTAGGAAACCATTTTATTTTTCATTACTAGCTAGTGCAGTGAAATCTAAGAATGATTTCATTTTTGTTGTCGATGCAGATGTCAAAGGTTATTTTATTCTTTCAGTCTTGTATCAATATTAATTTAAAATAATGTTGTTTTGTTTTCCTGGGTTCATTATTATACTTTACATTTAGAATTTTAACAAAATTCTTTTTTGTTATTATTATTCCTTGTTTCGGTTTTTTTATTATTATTATTATTATTATTATTATTATTATTTATTTATTTATTTATTTATTTATTTATTTATTTTAATTTACTTTTTTACACATTAAAAAAAAAAAAAAATAAAATAAATAAATGAGAAGGGTAACTGTAAGCCTATTAATATTAATACTTTAAATACTACAGTATTTGGAAATACATATTAAGAATGAATAAAACAAGATTATACAAAACATAACGTCATTAAACTCCAATTTTTGATATACTGACCTATTTACAGTTTCGTCTTTTATCGGACCTTGATTTCAATTTTGCAAAATTTAAAGGTTACAAATGATTTTGTTTTTGTTTTTTGTGTTTGACTGTTGTTGTTTTTTCTCTCTCTCTCACTCTGACTAATAGTAATTATTATATTAAATTACTTTAAGGGAGTTTGTAATGTCAAATTAACTTTCAGATTTCAAACTGCTATATTTAATCACAGTTCGTAAACAGAGGGCTCGCTATAGGTGTAGGAAATTAAAAATAATGATGATAATTCAATACTAAGACTCTTCCTAGTACTATTGTCACTACTACTCTGTTACTGTTACTATTATTACTACAGGTGCAGCAAATTAATACCTCTGCTACTACTATGACCATTCTACCACTGTACTATAATTAACAACAACAACAATAACCACAATAACCATAGCAATACTACTACTAATAAAGAAATTCAGAAATAGAAACTAATGTCTCTTTAAAATATAACAGTCTTGTGCTAAAATTTTCATTATAAAAAATAAAAAAAATAAAACCGAGCTAATGTAACACATTATTACTGGTAACGGCGGTGTCAGAAAATGAACCATTTCCTGATATTGTAGGTTAAACAGTTTCAGTGAATTCAGTATTATCTACATTAAAACGTCTGCAATACAGGAAATGGATATTGCTGCTGTTGTTGATGATGATGATGATGCTGATGAGAGAGACATACGCAGCGAGAAAGAGAGAAAAAGAAGGAGATCCAGACAGAGAGATAGACAGACTGACTGAAAGAGAAACAGACTGAGAAAGAAAAAAGGAAAAGAGATACAGTTAGTGAGAAAGACAACCTGACAAAGAGAGAGAGAGAGAGAGAGAGAGAGAGAGAGAGAGAGAGAGAGAGAGAGAGAGAGAGAGAGAGAGAGAGAGTTACAAATGCAAGTCAGAAAAAACAACGAGCAAGCGAGCGAAACATTTTAAAACATAATATTGATGTCACTGTTTTAATAATGTTATTGTTATCTGTAGGAAATATGATACTAGAATGTTTCATCTTTAAACAAATCTGAATACACCGTTAGGCAGTGGTTATCATATTACAGCGCACAGTGATGCCTCAGTGACCTAAACAGAGAAATAATTTAATTCAATGAATAGAGCAGTGTTCTACGTAATTTCAGTTTCAGCAGACCTCCATGCTCTCCCAGACCCAGTAATGAATCTATACTGTCTGATTGTTCTCTGTTCCATTTCCCTGTCGACTAGAGGGAGGGTTACACAACAGTCCTTAATTTACTGGTCATGTTACGTGAATGTTAGTGTACGTATTAATAGGAAATAATATTATACGTTTATTGCGGATTGGAAACTGACTACTGTTATAAGAAACAAACAATACTCCCTTCATAAAATAAATAAATAAATTAATTAATTAAATAATAAATTAAATTAAATTAAATTAAATTAAATTAAATTAAATTTAAAATAAAATAAAAACATAAAAACTTGGGAACTTTTCGTTTTGATTGAAATATATCATGATGAGAGAGAGAGAGAGAGAGAGAGAGAGAGAGAGAGAGAGAGAGAGAGAGAGAGAGAGAGAGAGAGAGAGAGAGAGAGAGAGATGTTTAGAACATAATATTAACGTGTTTCTTTTTTTTTAAATATTGTTATATCCTTATTATCTGTAAGATATAATATACGAAAATGTTTCAACTTTAGACATATCTAACAATAACAAATTTGAATGTATGTGAGTATGTGTCTACATACCAACATATTTGACATATTTGTATTTACCCATGTTACTTAGTGAATTAGTTTAAAATAGAAACTGAAAAGGAAATATGTTAAACTGAAGCTTTCCTCTGTGGTCGATTAATATTAAAAAAAAATATGCAATGCTGCACGCTTTGTGCCACAAATTAAAACGTACAATGTACATTTATTGCTTTTTAAGCACTTTTCCGATGAAACATAAACCGTCCCTATTGTTGTGGAGTATACGCTGTTTTCGAAAAATTAATAATCAAAGGCATAGTTTGGTATATATGAGAGCTTTCTTGAAACTTGATGACGGTAGATAATCCCCTTTGTTTCGAAAAACAACAATTGTTGTCGCCCACGAATCATTAATATCGACAAGTCAGCTGCTAATGGCCGCCATTCAAACATAAAGGTCAATGTATATCATGATGGGGTGCGTGAAAATGACTCCAGCTAAATCCAGTCGGTCTGGACGATGGTGCCACAGTTCTTACTGGGCGAAGCCAGTCGATTATAGGGCAGACTATATCACTTTCACCCATATTTGATGATTGTCGTCTGCGCTTAAATGGCGAGGTACCAATTTGGAATAATAATATATTACATTACATTAAAATATGCTATGATGCAATATGGTTCTGTTTTATTCACTTCTGTACTGCACGGTGCAGTATGATATGGTATGGTACACAGTAAACAACGGCATGGTCTGGTATAGTATAATATGATATGGAGTGCTATTATACGGTATGGTATGGTATTGGATGGTATGCTATGTTGTTATATTATGTCGTGATATTCTATAAATACAATCCCATTGGTATGGTATGGTATGGTAAGGCTTGGTATGGCACTGCATGGCATGATATATACGGTAAGGTGCTTCACGACAGTCTAGTTAAGTTTGGTATAATAAGTTAGGATGTGAAATAGTTTCCTGTGGTATGCAAGATATAGTGCGACATGGAATGATAGTATGATATGATATTGTATGGTTTGTACGTAGAGGTATGGTCTGATATGATATGGTATGGCAAAACAAAATATTACAGTATGTTACAGCAAGGTACGGCATGCTGTGGCATGACATCATAACATGGCATAGAATGGTACAGTGTGACGTGGTGCAAAAGTCAGATATACAACTAACAGTCAGACAGAAACACTTTTTGTTTTTTAATTTTATATATATATAATAACAATAATTTTATTCATCTAACCAGACTGCTCATTTCATTAGTTAAAACAATCCATTCTCCTGTTCATTTATTTATTCGTTCGAAGATTTATCCTTCCCTCTTCGTTCGTTCGATCATTCATTCTTCCCTCCTCACTCGTTTCATTATTCTTTCTAGTTTTTCATTCATTCTTCCATCTTCATTCGTACTTTTCTTCATTCTTTCAGTTATTTCTGCATCAAAATAACGCGAAGAAGCAAAAATATCTATGCACATACGGCAAAATTTCAAAGCCAAACAAGGAGTACCGTTAGATAGTTTGTGTATACATACATCTTGCTGATCTCTGGCACGAGAATTTAAAATTATATTTTCTCGCCTTTTAAGTTTTCTAACTGGAGTCAAGCCAACCCTTCATATTTTTAACCCATAATTGATTGGGACATTATATTTTACATACATTACTGGCAGATTAAAGAAAGAAATAAAGAAAGAAAAGAAGATTGAAAGAAAGAAAAAAAAAAAAAGAAAAAAAAAGGATAAAACGATGGGAAGGGAAGAAACCTATATAGAGGTAAAAAGTATATTTATTGCATTCACAACTTTGACCTTTTTCCTCCTCTGTTTTTTGGTTAAGCACATGTACTGAAATGTTATGAAATTTTAAGACATCTTTTAACTAAACAACGTTTACCATGTCTATACGTAATCTGTGATACTCGGCACCTAGGAAATCTTTAAGGGAAAGCATTTTATCATTTGTAACAACTACATGGGGAAAATAAATTAAATAAAGAAACCAAAATTTGAAAAAGAAATTTTATGTTTGTTTGTCTATGTATGTATATATATGTATGTATGTATGTACATATATATGGAATCCAAGAGCAAAACAGACTCCGAAATCTTTAAGGAATAGCATTATTGCATCTGCATCAGCTCCAGGAAAAACAACCACACAAAACAAATATTTGAAATTCAAGAATGAAACACATTAAATGGCAGATATACATTTTCAAAAAGAGGCTGTCAACCTCACGCATATGAATGATTTTTATTATAAAACAAAAAAGATTTTAAAATTAATAAAATAATAATAATAATCGGAACGACTGAAATGAGGGGTTAACGTGCGCCAGTTACGCCCCTTGGATTCTCACTTTCTTTACTCGGCAGGCACAATTACTTATCTCACTGCCTCTCATCATTGAACACTTTAGCTTCCAGACAACTCATATTTATACCTGCATTTTGAACATTTTAACTTCAACGAAAATAAATACCTAACACATCTGAATAAATGAATGAATATCGGTTTGCGTCACCTCGCATTAATACCCTGAAACTGTAACATAAAAAACTAAGTGATAAGGCCGTGAATGCAAAACAACAATAGCAAGAGACTGAAATTAAAAAATTCTGATATATTAAAACACAACGATGTATATGCATGCATTTTAGCGTTTTGCTACTGCGGTCACTAATACTGTTACTACTACTACAGATATTGTTTTTTTTTTACCAGTTACGAAAGACTGTAATTACCAATAGGGTTATAGTTGAAAACTGAGACAAAATGTAAGGTAAGTATGTTAAAAATTAAAAATCAACCTTGATGCTGCATAATAAAAAAAAAATAGCTGTAAATTTAAACCAAGAAACACACTATTTAAATGTTTTATATGTGAAATTATATTGATTTGTCTTGCATAGCTTCACTGTTCGAGTTTTTCATCGAATGGCTTATACATATACCACAAGTAAATACATCTCATTTAGTAACATCGATATTATCTGGCTATGCAGTACAGTGTACATGAATTTGTTGGTTATGTGTATAAAAGTACTTGTATGTATATCTGTGTTTTATGTGTAAATATGTATATATACTCTTGCGCTTTTAATAATATTAATATACACTCTCTCTCACACACACACACACACACACACACGCACACACAGCTATATGGGTCTATATTAATATTATTAAAAGCATAAGAGTGTATGCATATATATACATATATATATATATATATAAATTGACAATAATTTAAAATTATTTTATAATAGTAGATTCTGTAACTAATCACTAATGCATGCAACCGTTAGTTCAGTCAGTAACTTTAGTGTTTGAAATAATGGTGTGAATTACGATTATATCTTCCAGTAAACAGTTCAGTTTACATCCCATAACAGCAAATTTCGATAGATATTCCTTTTTACTTAGATGAACCTAGAGCGAATTAGTGCACTGGCCTATAGAAACAGTTTTATAGTTATATTATGTGAATGTATGTATGTATGTATGTTTGTTTGCATGTTTGCATGTATGTTTATATGTATATATTCATATACACAAATACACACACATACGTGTGTGTGTGTGTAAGAAGAAAGAAGTGTCACTTATTCAGTTTTCACTGTTCTGAAGAATAACAGTATACGCAGCAAGTAATTGGATACAGTAAAACGCAGTTCAAGATAGTTTAATAATATTTATCATTAAAAATTTAATTTGTTCGTGTAATCACTGATATTGTAACAAAAACATTTAATATTTCCGATAACTGAGTTAAAAAATATTAAAATAATAATAAGAAGAAGAAAAACAAAAACAAACCAAATCAAAATCTGAAGCAAATGTTTAACGTTAATAATGATGATGATGATAATTACAAAAACCAATAAAATAATAATAATAATAATAATCATTATCATTATCATCATCATCATAATAACAGTATCTACAGCAACGACAAAGACAATAAGGTCATGTATAAGACAATAAGTACTAAAAAAATAAATATTTAAACAAAAAATTTCTCGACTACGATTTTGTAATTTATCAAAGATAAAACACTCGAAATCCTTTCAGCTTTGTCATTATCCTCGAGTGGCCGTCAGATCTGTATTACATTATATTAATATATAAACATGGCCTTAATGGATTGGCGTATACCGCGAAGGAAGCAGTTTTCAATATTCATTTAACAAAAGGCAAATCTTTTGTCAACGTTATTTTATTTAAACCGCTAACTACAGCAAGGTTTTCCTGACCTTGTTGTCATGTTTACTGCCATTGTACCGCGTGTAACCTTTTAAAAAATATAAAATTAATGATAATAATAAAGAAGAAGAAGAAAAGAAAGAAAGAAAAAAAAACTTCTTATGATAATAAATCTGTCCGGCGTTTGGCTCTTTCCCTCGATGGAAAGGGGTGAAAAAATTAGAACGACAATGGCCCCGTGTTGGTTACTCGACAGATAGCGGGGTGTGTTCTGGAGAGGGGTCGGATTACGCCACTCTGGAAGTGTAATTCGCTACCACAAAGCGCCAGAATTGCCGACACATGCTCCGCATGTTATTAGTATCAATATGGAAGATCGGGTTGCAGGCGTCTCGGCTTACAAGTCAATACGCTGCGAGTTTAACCAGTATCGTATACCGAAGCCCTACCAAATCGACTAGACAGTCGGAGCAATAGCAGTAGCTCTTTTCGCAAGCTTCCATAATTTTCTTCTTTTTTTTTTCTTTTTCCTTTTTCTTCTTCTTCACCATGGAAAGTGAAAAAGAAAACAACAACAACAACAACGCTTCAGATTCCGAGCCTTCTCGAGTAGCGAATTTGAAAATTAAACAAGAACCAGACGACGAGTTCAAGGTAAGTTTGTTTCATATTCT
Organism: Chrysomallon squamiferum; assembly: GCA_012295275.1. NCBI lineage: Eukaryota > Metazoa > Mollusca > Gastropoda > Neomphalida > Peltospiridae > Chrysomallon > Chrysomallon squamiferum. The sequence continues at coordinate 10,780,410 of CM022665.1, forward strand.
TGAATAAAGTCTTATACGATCTTATCGTCAGACTTTTTCACTGTTACGTCGTCTGCTTTCTCATTTCTAATAATACCCAGTAGAAAACATGCGTACTATATTATTTCCTAATTATTTACGAGTTTTATAATACTGCTTAACAACTACTTCGCTAACGATATTAACCGGTATTACCCAGGTAAATTTACTGGACATATAATTAGTTTTTTCCGTTTGGCATTTGATTCCGTGGATTCTGCATGCCTTTCTCGGTTTCACAGAGAGCGCTGTCTAAATATAATCCTCTCCACTTTGATCGTATGTGAAGGTTCACTTTTACTTTGGATTTTATACCAGCCCAGACAGACTGCTGGATAACTTGATAAAGTGTATGTTGTCATTTTACATTGTGCCACATTTAATATCGCCACAGCAAACGAAGTGTAACTTGTAAAACCAGTCTAACGGAAACGAGTTACCGAAGGCCAAAAGGACTTGTTACAACTATTTTTATTATTATATATCTATTATTATTTTATCATTATTTATGTGCTGTTATTTTTTTTTTTTTTTTTTTTATTAGTTTTGGTAATTTTATTTCTACTATGTAGTATTGTTAACGAATATCTATCGATATTACACCAAAGAAGATTTCTTTTCGCTAACAGAATAAAATACAGCGGTTTTATATAAAGGCTTGTTGGTTCGAATCCACAGACACGATATTTTAAATAGTACGTTAACCATTTTACCTTTTAAACATGATTTATCACACTTTAATCATTTAAAATATATATGAAATTAAAATTTCAATTAATATCTTGATTATAAAAGATAGTTCCAATTTACGATAAAATGTCCGTACATCTGTACGTGAGTGAATTCAGTTACAACAACTCTAGAACATTTAATCACAGCTCCATATTTACTTCTTTTTTTTTTTTTTTTTTTACAGGAAAATGTATTTATCGATTTTCTGTTTGTAATATTTGCAATCGGATTAGGTTATTTTTATTCCCTCTAACAGAAAAATAAAAATAATAATATTAAAAACAAATAAACGTTGGATTTGTATTTGTTTATCTGAAATTAGTCCGGTCACACAGTAACACATTTTTTTTTTTTTTTTTTTTTTTTAAAGTTTATTTTTTATTTTTATTTTTAAATATATTTTTATTATGTGTCAATCGTTAGGTTCAGCTAACGTACCAGCTCGGGTGAGAAGGTCTCGAATCTTTGTCACAGTATACTTTTTAAAAACAGGGTGACGTAACCTCAAATGCGCAGGTTTCATTTTCTAAATATAGAACTGTATTTATAAACGTACTTCATTAAAACTGTAAAGAGTTTTAAGCAAGATAAGCCGTGAATTGTTTATTTATACATTTGCTCTGTTCTTAATAGTACTAGTAAAAATAGTAGTAGTAGTAGTAGTAGTAGTGCTAACAGTAGCTGGTGTTGGTGATGGTGTTGCTGTTGTTGCATTAATATTGTAAGTAGGAGTAATAATAATAATAGAGGTACAAGTAGCATTAGTATAGTAGTAGTAGTAGTAGTAGTAGTAGCATTAGCTTAGTAGTAGTATAATTGTTACAGTTGTTGTAACAGTTGTAGTAGTAGTACAGAAGTAGGATTTTTGTTATTGTTGTAGTACTATTATTACTCAGATAATGATAATGATGATTATAATGATGGCTATAATTGACTGCAGTAGTAGCAGCAGTAGTAGCAGCAGCAGTAGTAGTAGATGTAGTTTTTACAGATCTCTGACATAATTCAATGTCTAAAGAGTCTACCAGTAAGCATATAAAGTAATTGTTTCATATTTGTTCTCTACAAATATACAGTATTCTGCCAAAAACACAGAATAGTGTTTACTGCTTCTGGTGACTTTGGAGCGGTTGTAGTAGTAGTTGTTGTTGTAGAAGGGGTGGAATTGATAATGGTAAATGGGGGTAGTAGTAGTACTAGTTGTAGTAGTAGTAGTAGCAGTAGTAGTAATATTAGTAGTAGTAGTAACAGTAGCAGCAGCAGCAGTGACAGTAGTGGTAACCGTAGTATTAATAATAGTAATATTAAAAAAATAATAATAAAAAAAAAAAAATAAAATAAAAATGTAAATACGAAATTAATAATAAAGAAACAAGATGAATATATCATCATATTACCTGGTTACGACAACTACAGATACCATAAACAAATTTAAAACAAAAAATAATAATAATAAAAACAATAATAGAAAATAATTGCGTGATATGCTCTGTAATTTTAACTGTTATTCAGATATCATTTTCTTTTAGCAAATGTAAATACACAATTGTATTTTTATTTCTTAGCTAGTAAAGCTTCTTTTCTTTTACCAATCTTCAGATATTTTTTTATTTTCCCGCTGAAAACAGTGGGAAGAGGTCTGTTCAGTGCACATTTCTATTTATTTATTATTATTATTTTATTTTTTTTAAAACTTTTTGGCTTTTAGCTTAGTATATATGTAATGTGACACCGTCTTAGTTAAGTAAACTACATAATATAAATGATAAAAGACTGAATCAAAGACTGATATAGACATGATGAAGACCTAAATTATAGGAAGCAACAACTCTCAAGCTTTTACACGGAATATAAGTCTGAATTAACAACTGAACTGAAATTCCATACAATCCCATCATACTAAGATACCTTAAGCTGCAGCCTTTTACCCTTGTGCATGTATTTAAATTCAGCTCGGCATTGGACATATGGGTTATGTAAAGACAGTCACATTGTAATCTGATAAAATAATACACTAAGCAGAATTTGTTCAATGGGAAAGCAGCATATTTGTCGGTAATAATTTAAAAACTGAATACATCGTATTCTGTAGCGGCTTTTGTTTCTTCTTTGTCGTCTGCTTTTACTGTCAGTTAACAAGTGTTTGTTTGCAGTATAAATATTTAGCATCAACGTTGAATTTCCATAGAGCTGTCACAGCATGTACGCATGATTCACTGACAAAACATTAGATTAGGTAAGAAGGTGAATCTGATGCCCGTGTCTAGTGAGACACTTGAGAGTTTAATGGATTTTTATTTCACATTTTGTGACCATTAATAATTTAAGTTACGTATATTTATTAGTATATCATGTTCATATTACGGTACTTCATAATTTACAAGTTATCTGGTGTATCTACTTTATCGGACGTTTTCTGTTTTATTCTTTTATCAGAAATGTGTAAACGCAGGTAGAGAAACATGCCTATATATGCGTGTGTGTGAGTGTGCATATATACACCCATACACTTTTGCATATATATATATATATATATACATACATAGACCACACACACACACACACACACACACACACACACACAAACACACACACACATACACACATTCTTTGTTATTGTTATTATTATTACTGTTACTATTACTATTACTACTTCTACTACTACTGCTATTATTGTTATTATTATTATCATTATTATTATTATTATTATTATTATACAATGATATTATCGCGACATCCTATCCGGGATATATGTCATAGCGAACAATGAATCATTCACATGGACTGCACAAAATCGTTGCCTCCGTATCTAAACGCTGTTGTTGCGGATGTTGCGATGGTGTCGTGTAGAATTACACCTGAACGTGATACAAGACACTGAATATGACAGAATATCATGTTACCTGCTGCAATTTCCATCGATTTGCCTCCAAAAGCAGATGAGATAATTGGTATATAGAACCACATGGCAAGATAATTATCGTGCACAAAACGAGAAAAGTGCTTATAAAAATTTATGAGTTTAAAATTCATGTCGTCTCAGGATTTAACTTTAAAGTGAATAGGACTCTAGCGTGGAGGCATGGAGGTATAAGAGGCGTGTTTTTTTTTTTTTTTTTTTTTTTTTCTTTTGCCCCAAAGCGCTCCTAGTTTCTAGATCATCATGCCCTCACGAAGTCATCTGTAGCGTGGGTGTAATGTGTGTTTTAAAATCCAGTGACTAATGATGACATAAGTGACCCCCATCCTGCTAGTCGACAGAAATCGCCTTTGTATTACTTTAATACATTAACCATTTAAAGGAGACGTTTGTTTTTATGTAATTTTATTATTATTATTATTATTATTATTATTATTATTATTATTGTTGTTGTTGTTGTTGTTGTTGTTGTTGTTGTTGTTGTTGTTGTCGTCGTTGTTCTAAAATTTAATGTCTGTATGCCAGGTTCAAAGAGAAATGAGAAGTAGAAACACTAATTTGGTAGTATCCATTGCTACATAATGTACATACATACATGCGTATGTACGTACGAACATACTACATGCATGCATACATACATATACACACACATACATATATATGCACAGCCACACTCATATATACAGACATGTCCATAATACATACACACATTCATACACCTACATTTACATAATTACATACATAAAACACACATCCAAACATTGAAACAGCCATAGAGATATATTATACATAAATAAGCAGTCAGAAACGAATTTGAATTTGTTCGAATGTTCATTTTCACTTATGTTCAAGTACTCTGTAATTCTGAAGGTCATATGCATTGTAACATGAAGCTCGATATTCATGATGACTAATATCAAATGGTGTAATTTAAATCCGAAATACGTATTTGATCCGACCACCGACTACCTGATACTGGTAAAGTATATCTAATCTAATTTTCCTGTATGTGTATATGTAATTTGTATAAATTGATAATGAAATACAGTTTGACACTCTTTTCTACTTCATTTTGTATTGTCACTTTAAAAAGTTAATAGATTATTACCTATCAAACCAGTATTGTTTTCATGTAATGACTATGAGAGGAAAGGCCGCTTCTGTAGCTCGGTGGGCTACTCTTACCGATTAGCAACAACAGATCGTTAATATGCACCTTCTCATAGTTCTTACTTATTTTATTATTACTATTGTTGTTGTTGTTGTTACCATTATTACTGTTGTTATTATTATTATTATTATTATTATTATTATTATTATTATTATTATTATTATTATTATTTTTATTTTTATTTATGTTTAATTATTTTATTTTTTATTTTTTTTTATTTTAAGATATAATTCTAACCATTGAATCACTGTGTGCTCACCAGATTCATATATGTCATGACTTGTAAAAAATACAAGATTATTTAATTAAATTCATTCACATTTCACTACTTACAGTGTACATATTTATTACGATATACGTGTATGTTTATGTATGCATGTATATATGTATGTATACGGATGGATGGCTATAGAAAGACCGATAGATGCGTAACACTTTTTGGAGTGATCTTTTCTTTTTCTGCTCACAGTATTGCTACAGTTCGGTTACACGATAATTTATAACAATTTGTCTTCTCCCCTGTCCTTTTCCCACGCCAAACAAAGCAACACCATACATCCTTTTATACTGCACTCTACGAAGCACATACAAGTCAGACATATTTCTATTTAAAAGTACTTTGTAACAGTGGGAAATATATGTTACCTGATTACTTGAAAAGAAGTTTTTAAAAAATTTTATTCTGTAATAATGTTGTTGTTTTTTCGTTATCTTTATTATACGCATATTATGAAGCATAATGACGATTTCATTGTATGTGTGTATGTGTATTCCTTCAGCGGGCTCCACTTCACACTCTCTGTAACTAATACCCCAGTGTCACCCACCGCCCCTGTGGGCGTGTTTACTTTATTAACTGTTCCTTGTAAGCGTAACAAATGACAGATGACAAGCATATATAGAATAAATGATAGAGTATTTTTCCTTATAAATTCAAGATGACTGTCGACTGATAGTTGCTAGGATCGAATCGTGATATCGCCCAGAGATAACTGTTTTTTTGTTTTGTCTCTTAAGACACTAATGCTGACATGGTGATGGTGAAACGATATTATGTTACTTAGGTGGGTGTGTATGTTTGTGTGGGTGTGTGTAAGTACATTTTTTTGGTATGTATGTATGTAGGTATTTACGTTCTACAAAGAACAAAATTCAATACAGATAATAAAAAAACAATTTATAATTCTGAAACAAAGGTACGTGTCACTAATTCTTGCTTTTTTTCTTTTTTTTTTTTTTTTTTTTTTTTTTTTTCTGTTGTTGTTTCTATGGTGTTTTAAACGTCTGTTATATTGCACAGTTAAGAGCAGAGAACAGATGAAAGAAATTTAAACTGATAAGAACTATTTTAATAGGACTGCTAAGCTTACTGCGAGTAGAAAAGATTTCTGTTACATAACCATTCTTTTGTTCTTTTGTTCGTTATTATCTGGTCAGACTGTATGTCATCAGAGACTTTCCATATTAAATTGTATATTGTTTGTTTCGTTTATATTTAATACCGTTCACTGTAAAATGATAACCTTTTGTAGAATAATTTTAGATAATTCCTATCCGTTTCTGCGATTAAATCTTAATGTAATCCGAATTTTGCTTGGTGAAGCAGGTATTATTATTATTTATTATTATTATTGTTATTGTTATTGCTGTTGTAATCATCATCATTAACATCAACATTATTATCATGATTATTATTATCATCATTATCACCATTGTTATCATCTTTATTATCAATATTATTACCATCATTATCATCAACACTGACATTATTATTATTATTATTATTATTATTATTATTATTATTATTATTACTACCATCATCATCATCATTACTATTTTAGTTTTTTTCTGTTATTTTTATTTATTTATTTATTTATTTATTTATTTATTCATTCATTTCAGACTGGAAAGTTTATTATAAAATTTTAATTCCGTCTCACTAATAAAAAGAAATGGTTTTAACAGTACATGAATTATTTCACATTTAATTGTTATTCACGGGATCGTTCACACAAGATCATTTTCTTGAACCGGTTTTCTCTTACAACATTTGATATTAGAAAAAAGAGACGAGTTTCCTCTTACGTTGACACCTCAGTTCACATGAGTTCATTTTCTTTTCTTTTTTTTCTTTGTTAGTAGCCACACTGAGACACAAGTTCGCAGTCGTGGCCAGTATTAGACGAGCGATGGTAACGGGTTAGTAGTATTAGGGTTAAGAGGGAAAGAAATTCTGAATATTATATTTCAAGACCAGCAAATGGTATGGATACCGGCAAAATGTGTGTGTGTGTGTGTGTGTGTGTGTGTGTGTGTGAGTGTGTGTGAGAGAGAGAGAGAGAGAGAGAGAGAGAGAGAGAGAGAGAGAGAGAGACCAGACAGATCGACAGAGAAAGATGCAGCAGACTGAAAGAGAGGAGCACAGACAAATTACTAGTGTTGATACTGTTTGTTATTCAACTGACGTACGAACTTTTACTATTAGTTTTATAGATCGTATTGTTAGTAGTAATGCTATACTGCTATAGTTATTTACAGTGGCATATCGTGTATTAGTGTTGATACTATTATACTTCTTCAACAGTGTTGATAATTTTTAAATTTTTTGAACTTACGTATCTATTGTTATTACTGGTGTCGATGCTGTTATACTTCTTCAGTAGTGTTGATACTGTTAAAGTTTTTAAACTTGCATATCTGCTGTTATTACTAGTGTTGATGCTGTTACAGTTATTAACAGTGACATATAGAGAATTCTTTCGTTAAGGGAGGCAGAGGGGATGGTTTGCCCGAAATTGTAAAAAAACAAGAAACAACAACAAGTATCAGTTTCTTCTTGCTTTGCCCAAATTTTCCCCTCAGTTACGCTCGAATTTGATAAGGCTTGTTGCCCCCTCCCAACCCTCTCAGCCCTTCTTTTCCCATGTTTTTTCAACTGATGTACGTACTGTCATTATTATATGTTTCGACAAATGTGTTTGATTTCTCTTCAGCTTCACTGGGTCACTGTAACTGTATATAAGTGTTTCGTTGGTCTGTGCATTTGAATCGATTTCGCTTGAAAATTGTCGATCCACCGAACTTGACACTCCCATGTACAGTAAACACAACCACGCTGCGCCCGCAATTTGATAGCAACGTCTACGCATCTGGATAGCAACCTAGACAAGTTAACTGGGTGCAACGTTATAGAAAAGGAAAGGAATATTTATTTTTGATATCGTAGAACGGTGTTAGTCATACATATATTATTGTTATAGCAACGACACGTTTTGTCATGTAATATCCGTTGTTTTATTTCTTTGAATTTAATATAGCTAATGTATTGTGTGTGTATGTGTGTTTGTGTGTGTGTGTGTGTGTGTGTGTTGAGGTATCTGTATTTATATGTATGTAATATACGTTTGTATGTATGTAAGTATATAGTTTGATATATATATATAATATCTATATAATATGCAAATACCATGTATGACATATAAGTAAAATAATATGGAAAAGAAACGACGTTTTACTCTTAAATGCTCTCTCTCTCTCTCTCTCTCTCTCTCTCTCTCTCTCTCTCTCTCTCTCTCTCTCTCTCTCTCTCTCTCTCTCACACACACACACACACACACACACATACACACAAGCCCTCTTTATACACGCATTATAATATGTAGGTCAACGATGTTAACATCTCTACTCAAACTGAATTAGACTATTACGCACACAGCACTTACGACAGAAACTGAAGCAATAACGTAATACCGCACGTTACCTAATAAAACACTTGAGACTAGACAAGTAGTTTATGACGATTATAGCTCAATTATTATGTCATTCGTTGAGATAATGAGTGGTCACGTGACTATAAAATGAACTTTATTTTCGGACTACAGAGAAAATATAATATGAAGTAAAGGTCATTCGGAAATTTATTTTATTCATTTATTTATTTATTTTGTTATTATTGTTGTTGTTGGTGTTGTTGTTTTATTTTTTATTTTTTTTTAAACAGTATCTAAAACAGAGCTAATATACTCTAGAATCTTTAGAACCTCAATTCGATTTCTGCAGCTCTTTTTTATTTTATTTTATTTTTATTTTTATTTTTGTTTTTATTTTTTTTACTTTTTTCACTTTTTTTTTTTTTTTTTCCAGACGCCACATAACCGTAAATAAAATGCTTTTAGTGCGTCGTTAAATAAAACATTAAATTTTTTCTTTTTAAATTCTTTTTTTTATTGTTTTCTTTTATGCTTTTTATTTATCATTTAAAATCTTTTTTATCATAATTTTTTTTCTTTCATTCTTTTTCACACTTTATTATTTTTTTTTTCTTCTTTTACTTTTTTTTTTCTTCCTTTATTTTTCTTTAAATTTTAAAAGTATTATTTCTGTGTTCAGCCCTATAGGTGACCGATAACAATGATTAAGCTGGAGGGTATAATTTATTTAGATATCACATTTGCAGGTATTATTATTACGAGAAAGTAAATTTCATATTGAAGTTACAAAATTAAAGACATTCAATATATACTAATCAGCAACTGTCAGTCTACGACTTTGCTTTGCAAATTAAGTCGATTTCATCTATTACAAAATGTGAGAAGCCTGTTTCTCCAAAATGTCTACAGGCGGCAACATCAAAGTGCAAGGTAGGTTATCTTACCTGATACGATAGAACAGGTAACAAGAAATAACGGGAAATGATATGCAATGGGGGGAAAAGTTAATAATTATTAAATGAAATTATACTGGCAGCTACAGGTAATGTAAATAACACTTTTAAAATATTAATTTGTGAAGGGGGGAGGTGCGAGAGTTACTGCTTTTTGGTTGTTGTTTTTTTTTTTTTTTTTTTTTGTTTGTTGTTGTTTTGTATTTCTGTTAGTTCTTTTTTTTCTTCTTCTTCTTCTTCTTTTTTCCTCAGTTTTTTATTAGTATTTTTTTATTACTGTCATTATTTATTTATTTATTTATTTATTTATTTATTTATTTATATTTATATTTATATTTATATTTGTATCTGTCAATCTATCTCTCTGTTATTATTTAATTTTTTCTTGGCATTTTCGTGTAGTTAAATGGTATTAATTTTTTTAATAATTTTATTTCATAAATTTACATAGCTTTATTTTTATTTTTATTTTATATTAAATTTTATTTATTTTATTTCATTTTTATTATCATATTTCATTTTTATCATCATATTTTATTTTGTTTACATTCATTGTTCATTGTTCCTTTTTGTTTTATTTAATTATTATTATTTTACTTATTTTTGTTTAATTTATATGTGACATTTTTAACTGAAAAATATATTTGATTTTGGAAATACAATACAGCCGGTATATGTTTCCAAACCTATTAATTACAACATTTTTATTGATTTTATATGATCATTTTACCGTTTGTTCGGAAACTATTTTTTTATTAGAGGCTGGATAAAACATTCAGAAGACTGTAAGTTGCATGTTCTTGTTAATGTTAGATATTGGGACAAGCTGTAATTCAAAATTCAATAACAAGTATTGTTACAGGTTCGAATATTACACACACGAACATACAGAAAAACATACATTTTCGCATACATACACAGATACGTATACATATACATATACATATATACATATACATATATATATACATATATATATATATATATATATATATATATATATATACATACATACATATATATATATATATATATATATATATATATATATATATATATATATATATATATATATATATATATATATATATATATATATATATATATATCGATGGATGGATGTACGATTGGACAATTCATCGATTCTATTTATCTACATATGTATGGTCGGATCAATGAACGTATGTATGAATGTATGTGTGTAAGAATGCATATATGCATGCATGCATTTATGATATGTATGCATATATGCACGATATACGATTCGACGGATGTATGTATTTATCTGTATATGTATTAACAGATCGATATATGTGTACATGTATGCATGTATGCACTTGTATGTCTGTGCGTACGTACGTATATGTGTATCTTAGTATGTATTCTTACTATTATTTGGTCGAATTAAGCGATTTAATTATTTTTCCACAATTTCTAGATTTTATTGTCAGGTAATGTACTTACTTGATATGTATTAGTTTTTCATTTGTGCTGATTAAGTACGCCACGTAACGTTTCATACTATGACTTTATATACCATAACAACATGATAATACACCATAGTCTTAGCATCAGGTAATATCCGCACTTTCGCTTAGAGAGATTTAATCTCAGATCCATTGTTCATAAGCTTGTAGTTCTACCATTAAAACGTCCAATCTGTCACTTACTGAGTCTTAAAATACAAACTTTACTAGTGTGACAGATCCTACACGAGCACTTTTGAGTATTACTTCTTCAGTATTGTATACATACATACATACATACATACACATACAGACAGACAGACATACATACATATCTACACAGACACACACACACACACACACACATACGCACATAAACACACACACACACATATATATATATATATATATATATATATATATATATATATATATATATATATATATATTAATATTAATATTATATTTATTTAACATTTTCATGATCTGGACCTACCAAGACCTTGACAAAAACAAGAGCGCTATCAAATAATTTAACAGGATGCGGCGACTGTATCAAATTGTCCAATCTACTCGACAAAGACTTAATATTTATCAAAAGTTGACGTACTCGCATTATTCTGTTGGCAGTTTTCTTAACATGGCAGTGACCGTGAAACAGTATCAGTGTTAGGAGATGAATCACCAGAGCAACAACAACAGCATGGCTCACCTATCTACTTGCCCGGCCCCCCGGGGAGTCCGGTGGTTTCGGTATTAAGGGACAAAAGGGTATCATTTACTGTGTCCGATGATGCGTGCTGTTCTCATCCATGGAGTCTGTTATTAGAGTAAGATTTTTGTTTTTTAACACATTTCCTTGTCAACTGGCGTATTTGTTATACTTAGTTTTTGATAGAGCTCAGATTCAAAGCGATTCAGGTGAGTGACAGTGATGATGTTGTTGTTGTTGATAATAATAAACTAGTTTTAATAGTAGCAGTAGTAGTGGCAATAGCAGTAGTAGTGGCAGTATCAGTAGTAGTAATAGTTGTAATAGTAGTACCAGTTGTAATAATAGTAGCAGTGGTAGTGATGGTTGTAGTATTTAGTAGTAGTAGTTGTTGATTTATTAGTTTTAATAGTAGTAGTGGTAATAGTAGTTGCAATAGTAGTAATAGTAATTGTTATAGTAGTTGTAATAGTAGTAAATTTAGTAGCAGTAATAATAATAGTAATAGTAGTAGTATTATATACGTGTTTGTGTGTGTGTATTTATGTACATGTATGTACGTATCCTTCCATCTTTACCTAAATTCATACATCCATCTGTACATTCATCTTTTCATCCATACGTCCGACCCTCCTATCTGTTCAAATATACATCCATCTGTTTATTAACTTATTCGTTCAGCTGTCGTTTTCTATTAAGACCTGTTTGTATGAAAAGAAATGTATTCTATGAATGAAATATCATTTCTGTGTACCTAGTGTACATATGCACTGATACAGAAACCCATTTATTAACATAGCTGATTATATACTTACTTGCACATGAAAGCGACACATTATGAACTAAGCAACCAAAGTTACGTTCATGACTACTTTAAATGTCATCACGTTAGTTGTTGTTTTTTTTGTTGTTTTTTTGTCATTGCACATACACACAATTACACAGACACCCAGACTGGGAAATTATCTGTAAACGTATGCACTGTCATGTCTACTGACGCGCATGTGCATTTAGCATCTTTAGTAAAATTCAGTTATCCAAATAAAATAAAGATTATTTTGATAAAACCAGTATGATTTAGTTACATCAAAATCCTATTAAAATGATACCTTAGACAATGACTTTGTATTTTTGGGCATAAATAAGAGAAACTATTTCTTCAAAATAAATAAATAAATAAATAAATAAATAAATAAATAAATGTATTACTGATACGTATAGAAAAAAATGTTTTATCTGGAACTGAAGTAAAATTATCGTGTTTAATTGACTGTATAAGAAACACTGAAATAATCAAACTGTCAAAGTGACTGTGATTTGAACGATATCTTTTTCAAACCACAACTCTGCCAGCAACAGCTAAAATGAAAGATACCGTTTCCAAACTAGAATAAGAAATAAAAAAATTAAACAGTTCTCTGTGTAAAAGAAAAGAAGAAATTAATGTAAATTATCAAAGAGAAAAAGAAAACAAGAAAATGCTGTCTGTTGACATCTTCATGGTAATCTCAGTTGGCAAAAGTGTTTTCACCATTGCGTTTTATGGCTTCCTCTCTTGCGGCTGAAAAATGTACTTATTTATTATACACGTTTTATTTGTGCTTTACGTAAGCTATGCTGATCTCTCTAGTGTTATCTGAGAAGTAGTTAATTTTCGTAAATTGCTAATTTGGGTATACTGTGCTATTTTATTAACTACAGTACTTTGTGAATGGTATGTAAAACGGCGTGATACAGATTTTCAAATTATATATGTAATTTATCTATTCCTTTATTGTTATTATTATTATTATTAGTAGTAGTAGTACTAGCAGTGGTGGTAGTAGTAGTAGTAGTAGTAGTAGTATTTATTATTTATTTATTTATTTATTCATTTCTGTCTCT